>JAJEOU010000796.1:0-210000 GCA_021534815.1 Acrocephalus arundinaceus | reverse complement strand
GTGGAAAGGCTTGTTGGATCCTGGCAGCTGACAGCCCTGGGGCTATGGTCTCCACGCATAGAAGGTGCTAAGCTTGATTCCTCTATGAATGTATTCTTCTCCATCAGCCAAGACCTGAGTTACTTTTATCTCCAGGGCCTTAGTCAGGAGGCCTATTCAGGGTGTGGTGAAATCTTCTCTGCAGCCTTTATACAGTTTTGCTATAATAGCCAAAATCCTTCACAGAGATATTTAAACTGTAAATTACAACATTTCAGTCTCTAACACCAGTATGGAGTTGGGACCTCCCAGTATGGGCCTGAGACCTCCTGGTGTGGGACTGGGACTTCTCAGTATGGGCCTAGGACCCCCAGTATCATTCCGAAACCTCCCAGTATGGGGCTGGGACCCCAAGCTCACCCAGGGGTCTCACAGGAGTCCAAAATGTCCCCAGGTGTGCCCACTCCTCTGCATGGCTGAGGAGGAGGAGGAGGACGGGGGAAACCTTCATGTGTCCAGGCCTGGGGGAGAGTGAGGGGAAACCCCATCAAACATGTCCCCACGTCCCCTGTGACCTCCCCATCTTCCCCATGTCCCCAAGTGTCCCCATATCCCCCCATGCCCCTCCATGTCTCTCCCAATGTCCTGCATGTCCCCAATGATCCCCTGTGTCCCCTTGTCCTCCCTGTGTTCTCCCATGTCCCTCATGTCCCCCCTCCATGTCCCCATGTCTCCCCATGTGCCCCATATCCCTTGTGTCCACTATGTCCCACATGTACCCCCATGTCCCCATGTCCCCCATGCCCACCAGTATCCCCACTCACTGCACTCCCATGGTCCCAGTCTGTCCCAGTGCTGTGACTGGAGCCACTTTATCCCCAGGGAGGGGACAGGCTGGGGAGGTGGGGGGGGGGATGACATGGGACACCCCCAGGTGGCACCTCCCAGGGCCCCAGGCAGTTCCGTCTCTGCCCAGACCGCAACTGGGGGGGACTGGAATGGACTGGGAGGGGACACTGAGGGGGGAGAGGGCTGGGATGTGCTTGGGGACACTGGGAAGGCTGGAGGGGACACTGGGGGGACACTGTGACTAGGATGTGTTGGGATGCACTGGGGGTTACTGGAACATACTGGAAGGCACTGGGAATGTTGGGGGGTCACTGGTGAGAGATACTGGGAGGGACTGGGATGCCTTGAGAGGATGCACTGGTACATACTGGGGGACACTGCAAGGCTTAAACAGGCACTGGGGGGACACAGAGGGACACTGGGATGCAGTAGGAAGGACAAACTGGGAGGGATTTGGGAACACCATGGGGAACAATGGGGGAGGACGGGAATGCACTGGGAGGGACTGGGGACAATGAGGGTATACTGGGGTCAGCTGAGGGAGGCTGGAAGAGACTGGGGCATAGGGGAGTGTTGTACTGGAAGATACTGGGCATACCGGGGGCACACTGGAGGGGACTGAGGGGGTGGTACTGGCATGTACTGGGAGGAACTGGGGATACTGGTGAGGGCTCCCCTCCAGGTGTGCCACAGCACACACCTCCCTGGTGGACTCGGATGTCCGGGAACCCCCTCCCCTCTCCCTCTCCGGCACCAAACATCCGGGTGCCCCCCCACCCCCCCGCGTGGGACTCAGGCATTGGGAAATATTGACCGACCGAGGGGGGGCGGGGGAAGGGGGGACACGGAACCGCCCGCGGCAGGACAGGGTAGGAACAGCCCTTGCCGCCCCACAACTGCCCCTCAGCACATTCCCACGCTCTTGTTTTCCCAGAATTCCCAGGATTTTATCCCCACATCACCCGCAAACGGCGTTTTCTCCCAGGTTTTATTTTGGGGGCGAAAGCAGAGTTTTGGGGTTATAAAAATCCGGGTTTTCCGGATCTGGGGCCGTTTGAGGATGACGTCAGCGATGGGGCGCGGCCACCCAGGTGAAATGTCAATTTTCCACATCACTGGGTGGGAAGAAAGGGAAAATTGAGGGGGATTTCGAGGCAGTTCCCCCAGTTTAGGATCTTTTTCCCCTTTTTCGATCTTTTTTTCCTCCGTTTTTGAAATCTTTCCCCTCTTTTTTTTTTTTCTCTTTCCCTCCTTTGCGATGGTCTTCACGTGTTTTTTGTTCACGTTTCCCCTTTTTTGGGCTCCTTTTCCCCTTTTTTGTGCTTGCATCATCCCCCTTCCCCCCCTTTTGAGGGTCTCTTTCCCCTTTTCTGATGTCTCTCTTTTTGGCCTCTTCCCTCCCCCCCTTCACATATTTTCCCATATATTTCTGGCCTTTTTCTCTTTACCCCCTTTTTTTGGCTCTTTCTTCTGTTTTAATTATTTTCTCCTCCACCCCCTCCCCGCCCTTTTGGGTCCTTCACCCATTCTTTGTGCCTTTTCCCACCATTTTGAGCTTTTAAATCTCATTTAGGGGCCTCTTTCCACTCTCCCCCTCCCCCTCTTTTCTTCTTTTTTTGATCTTTTCCTCTTTGAGGGGTCTTTTCTCCCTTTCTTTGTACTCTTCTCCCCTACTTTGGGGCTCCTTTCCTCATTTATGGGTTTCTTTTTCCACCTTTTGGCATTACTTCCCCCTGTCTGCTCTTTCTCCCTTTTTTGGTCCCTTTTCCAGTATTTTGGGGTTCTTAATTATTTGGGCTCTTTCTCCAGTTTTAGCTCTTTTCCCTCCTTTTCTTTTTTTCCCCCATCTTTTTGGGGCTCTTTTATCCGTTTTGGGGAACTCTTTTTCCCCTTTTTGGTCTCCTTTCCATCTTTTGGGCCTTCTTTCCCCTTTTTGGGGGATTCTTTCCCTCTTTTTTAGGCTATTTCCTCCTCTTTTTTTGGCACTGTTCCCCCCAAGACAGCCAAATCCCCCAACACTCCTCCCCCAGTGTCCCCCAGTGTCCCCCACCTGGGTGAAGTCGGGTGCGCGCCAGGCCTCAGCCAGTGCCCGCGTGTCGCTCGTAACTGTCCCGTCAGGCCCTCGCAGGTCATTGCTGGTGGCACCGTCGTAGTCACCGCAGAGGCCACAGAGTGTCGCCCGCGCTTCCCTGGGCACCTCCACTGTCAGCCCCGCAGCGCCCAGTTCCACCAGAAATCCCGGGACTCGGCTGATCCGGAGGGTTGTGTGTGTCTCCGTGATGGTCAGCAGTCCCGGGAGCTCCAAGGGCAGGGGGGTGGGGACCCCGTTGAGCTGGAGAACACCAAATTAGGGGGAAAGGGGGGATTTGGGGTGATACAGGGGTGAAGTGTAGTTGGAGGAATCTGTATGGAAAAGAGGGAGTTGGTGGAAAAATGATGGGATGCGTCAAGGCATGGTGGGGGTAGGATGAGGGACAACCCATGTAGGTGCTTCTCTGATGTGAAACTGAGGGGAAAAAGAGCAATTTTGGTCAAAATTATGGGGTGCGTCAATTTATGGATGTCTCTTAGTGACCATCACCCACACAGGTGCTTCACTGGCAGGAATCTGGGGAGGAAAAAGAGCAAATTGGGGCAAAATTAGGGTAAGAACATCCTGTGGTGCTGGTGGGATTGGACAACCCATGGGGATTCTTACCTGGTCTGAAATTAGGGGAATAAATACCGATTATTTTTTTTTAAATGAAGGTCAGGAGGATGTTTAGGGTGCCAACACACGGTGGTGACAGCATTTTTGGGTGCCACCCAGGGTGGTGACAACTTACCCAGACCTTCCTGTTCCTCCGCACAGTGATGATGTTTTGGGGGGTGAAGAAGTGAAGTGCCACCACTGCAGGCTGGTCCCCAATGTCCCTGATGTCCCCCAGCAGCCGGAACCATGCGGAGTCCTGGGGGTCACACACGCTGGCCACCACATAGATGCCGGTGGCCAGGGTGGCCCCAGTGACGCCGTCAAAGGTGACAAAGCGGGTGGCAGGGGACAGGGCACAGCGCCCCGGGTGTGCAATACAGGTGCGGGTGCCATCACGGAGGCCACAGGTGTGGCTGAAGGGACAAGTGAAGGGCCGGCACTGGAGGCCCCCGGGCCCCCGGCAGGTGCAGGACTGGGAGCAGTCAGTGGTCAGGATGGTCTCAGCGATCTGTTTTCCATGGATAAAATGCAGAAAGTTGGGAAAAGTGGCCTCAAATGGCCAAAAAATGGGGATGACGATGCTGTGAGGTGTCATGGGAGGGGGGAAGGGGGCCTATGTCTCCCATATCCCCTGTGTGTCTCCGTATCCCCATTGGGTGCCCATGGGGACCATCAGCATGTCCCCAGTGTGTGTCCATGTCCCCACACATCCCCATGTACCCCATGCACACTGGCAGGATTGGGACCTGCTAGGGGACACCGGTAACACTGGTGGAAACAGAGGGACACTGGGACATGCTGGGAGACACTGAGAAGGACACTAAGTCCCTCCTCTAAGGGACTGGGATATTTTGGGAGGCACTGTGGGGGGAACAGGGACAAACCAGGAGGGATCTGGAACACTGTGGGGGAAGTGGGGGAGGACTCAAATACCCTGGGAGGGACTGTGGACAATACAGGGAATACTGGGGGAGACTGGAGGGGAGGAGAGACCCTGGGGTCTCTCACAATGAGGAGACACCCTGGGTTAAAGGGGGACACACTGGGGATGTGTTTGGGGGAAGTGGGCTACACTGGGGAGAAATGGTAACACTGAGGATGCTGGGGTGCACTGGGAGGGACTGGGAACACTGTGGAAGGCACAGTGGAGGGACCTGGGATTACCTGAGGGAGACTGGAAGGAATCGGGAGGAACTGTGTTGCACTTGGAGGGACTGAGGATACTGTGAGGCAAACTCGAGGGGACTGGGGAGACTGGGAACACTTGGGAACACTGGGGAGGGCACACTGGAAGGAACTGGGATGTACTGGGAGGGACAGGAGACACTGGGGGGCACCAGGGAGGGAACTGGAAAGGACTGGTGGAGAACTGGGGGGCACCAGGGAGGGGCTGGGAACACTGTGGGGGGCACACTGAAGGGACCCGGCACCAACATGGGGAGCCTGAAGGAGCCAGGGCTGCAACTGGGCTGTATTGGGAGGCATTGGGGCCACACCCACCTGGAAGTAGCGCCCCTGGTGGAGGCAGCCGCAGGTCCCCGGGAGGACGCAGCGGGCCCCGTCGAACAGCAGCCCCTCGGCGCACTGACACCCCTCAAAGCAGCGCTCGCTGCAGGGGGGCGGGGCCGATACCCCTGCGCAGGTGTGCTCACAGGTGCGGGCACACAGCTGGTAGTGGCTCTTGGGGGGGCAGGTGAGAGCTGGGAGAGGGAGGGAAGAAACAAAGGGGGTCAATGGGACTACTGAGAGATCATCGGGGGTCAATAGGTATCTCCTGGGATCAATGCCATACCATCTTTGGGGTGGGAGGTCCCATTGGGCTCCCATTTGGGGATATTAGGGGGGCCCCACTGGTTGCACAGGGTTCCACTCCGGGACACAGGCTTCCCGTTTGGGGGGGTGTCTCCTTTGGGGGTGTGATTTGGGCATTCCCCAGATGGGGGCTTAGCAATGCGGACATGGATCCCCTTGTCCATGCAGGAATGAGCCCCTGCTCCATTCCACTCCCATAGACCTTCAAATTCCCACCCTCACCAAAATTTCCGCTCCCTGCAGAATTCCCGCCCCTACAAAAATCCTGACCGATAAATTCCCATCCTCCCAAAACTTCACCACCCCAAATTCCCAACTCGACTCCCCCACAAAATTCCCAACCCCGCCCTATACTCACGGCAACCCGTGGCCTCACGCCACTCCCGGAGCACGCCTCCGGCTGCTTGGCACGCGGCTGCGTAGCCCTGAAAGCCGGGGCAGGGGTCGCCCCCTCCTCCGCACACCTGGCGCTCGCAGGTCACCAGGTACGTGCGGGGCGGCACCGCCCCGTGACACCCCGCAAAGGGTCCCTCGGGGTCCGCCAGCACCGCGCAGCGCCGCGCCTGGGCCGGGGAGCAGCTGGGGGCGGGCGCCAAGCGGGTGCAGTTTGCGGGGGGGCTGCCCAGAGCCTCCCCATCGGGGTCGTCGTCGTTGGGGTTCCCGTTGAAGTTGCCGCAGAGGCCCCGGGGGCGGCGGGATGGGGCGGGCAGAGTCAGCACTACATACGCGTTGCCGTCGTAGAGGATTTTGGGGCCCCCCTGGACCTGGAGCAGCCGGTGGGACCCCACCTGCGCCACCCCCACCGCGCCCCCACGCAGCCACAGCGGCAGCAAGTGGCGCTCACCATCCACCTGGGGGAGACAGGGTGAGGATCCCGAAAGGGAAGTTGGACCACCAAAGGTGGGGTTCACCTCCCAAAATAAGGTTTGCGTCCCCAAAAACAGGGTTTGCACCCCCAAAACTAGGGTCTGGACTTCCTTCTCCGCACCTCAAACTCATGGTTTACATCCCAAAAAGGGATGGTGATTACACTCTAAAAAAGAGAGAATTTTCAGCCCCAAAATCATGGTTTGCACCCCAAACCCAGGTTTAGCATGCCTTAAAGGGTCTGTATACCCCAGAGTGCAGACCAGAAGTGGTGTGTGTACCCCAAAAGCAGCTCTTTTTACCCTCCACAACAGGGTTTGTACCTGCCAAACCAGGCTTGCATCCCCAAAAGTGCTGCCCCCAAAACATGGCTTGCACCCACAAAACAGAGCATGCACCCCAAAGTCAGAGCTTTCAGGCCTTTCCTCACTGCTGCACCTCCCAAACCCCCATTTCCATTCCCTTTTATTGTCTCCCAAATATTTTTTTGCCCCCAAAACCAGGGCTTGCAGCCATAAGGCCCCAGGCCCTCCACTTACCGTCACCTCCCACTGCTGTCCCCTGTCCATCACCACGGTCACCCCGTGTGCCATCACCATCACCTGCTGCACTTGCGTGTCCTCTTGCTTCAAGGCCACCGTGATAGGCTCCAGCTCTTCTTCAGGCTCACCCCTCTCCAACTGCAGCAGCAGGAGGGTGCAGGACCGCCCAGAATTCCCCAGGTGCCCATCGAAGGTGCTGTAAGCCCCTGCCCCCAAAACCTGGCACTGTTTGCAGGTGCGGGGGTGGCACCCCAGCACCCCATCCTGCACTGTGCATTGCTCGTCACTGGAGCAGCCTGGAGTGGGGTGACACTCCAGCTCCCCATTTTCAGAGCAGACGCAGCGCTGAGTGCAGGGGGGCTCAGGGTAAAACTGCACCCCCCGGGGGTAGTAGCGGCCCTCCAAAACACAGCCACACTGGGGGAGGGGCACGCAGTGATCCCCGCTCCGGAAAAGTCCCGGATTGCAGAAACAACCTTCAGAGCACGTGGAGGCATCAGAGCAGTCCTGAGGTTCAGCTTCGCCTTGGCAGGTAGGGGGGCAGGGGGAGCCGCAGAGCTCATAGTGCTGATTTGGGGGGCACACGGGGCCTGTCAGGAAGGGAGAAGGGTTGGGAACACCAAAACCCTCATGGACACAAAAAAACTCCCTGCAAACCCTCAAAAAATGGACACCCCAAATTCCCATGGATGCCCCAAAACTCTCCATGCAGGCCCCAAATTCCCAAACTCCCCATGGACATCCAAAACTCCCTTGTCTGAACCCAAAAAACTCCCATCCAAACCTCAACGCCCCCTCATGCAGACCCGCCATGTACGCCCCAAAACTCCCTGTGTAGACCGCAAAACCCCCCCGACACCCTAAAGCTCCCCATGGAGACTCAAAACCCCCTGGGAACACCTCAAACCTGCCATAGACAACCCAATGCGCCCCACAGACAGCCCAAACCCCTCTTCTCCATGCCAGGCACCCCAAAATCCTCCATGGACAGCCCCAAACTCCTTGCCTAACCTCTGTGTCCATCTCTGCCCTCCAACCCCCCCCCCCGTATTCTCCCAACCCCCCCAGGTCTCCCCATACTGCAGAAGGCAGCTGTGCGCCACGGCCGCACGGCAACGCCCTGGCTCTGGCACGCAGCAACGTAGGCGCCAATGGCCTGGCACACGGTGTCCTGGTGTCCCTCGTACAGGCAGGCATCAAAGAGACAGTCATCCATGTAAGGGCCGGGGTCGATGACGCCATGGCAGGCAGCAAAGGGCCCCCGTTTCTTCCCCAGCAGCCCGCAGTGCTTGTCCCCACGGTAGGCACGTTTCTGGGCGTCGCTGCACACCTGGCAGCCCTCACTGCACCCAGGTGAGCACCCAGGGACATCGCCAACCTTCCAGCTGTCCCCCAGGTGGGTCTCGTTGTCCGCACGGTGGCCATTGCGGGTGACAAAGTCATCATGGGGGTCGCCATTGGCGTTGCCACAGAGGCCGCAGACGGCGCTGGCATAGGTGTTGGGGATGATGACACGGGCATAGCTGTACCAGTCAAAAGTGACAGTGACACCCATGTCAGTGGTGATGAAGCCGTGGATGCCACGGAGGGACACCTGGAGCTGGTGTTTGTGGGTGAAGGGAAGGTCCAACAGGACACCATTAACCTGGAAAGAGAGTCGTTGATGGCATGAGGTCACACAATGAAGTTGAAACCCACCCAGGTGTCATAGAATGGCCTTGAAGACCACTTAGATGCAACATGATCATCTTGAAACCTACCTGAAGACCATACAATGACCTTGAAACCTAATCCAATGCCATAGAATGACCCTGAAACCAACCCAGGTGCCACACAAGGGCTTTGTAGCCCACCAAGACACTATGCAATGACTTTGAAGCCCATGAAGGTGATTTTGTAGCCCACCCAGATGCCACTCCAATGACTTTGAAACCCACCTGAACACCATAGAAGGATCTTGAAGCCAAATTAGATGCCTTGAAATTACTTCAAAACCCACCCAAATACCTTACAAGGACCTTGAAACTCCACCCAAGTGTCATGTGATGACCTTGAAATGCGCCTGAAGACCATACCATGACCTTGAGCCCTCCCCAGATGCCATGCAATGACTCTGAACCACCCCCATCATCTGCTTCATCCCTACCTTAACTTTCTGGGGATATTCCTGGCTGAGGCTGAGGGTCATGTTGTACACCTCCATGGTGACCACCTTGGTGAAGGAGACCAGGTGGCTGCCACGGTGATTGTTCTCCACAGTAACAGCAAAGGGGATGAGGGTGGGGTCAGTGGAGCAGAGCCCAGCCAACAGGTAGACGCAGGTACCCATGAAGTCGTAGCGGTGCCCGTCAAAGGTGGTATAGTGGGGGTCACCAGTGGCCACACAGATGGAGCGGCTGTTTGCCACACAACGCCGCACACCCTTCACCACCGCGCACACCTCACCCGGCTTACACCTGGAGTCCTCGCAGACCACCATTCCCAGCTCCATGTCACACCTGCACCTGGAGCGACAGGTGTCATCACCCCAAAACTCCTCACCAGGGCGGTAGTAGCGGCCATCACGGGTGCAGCCACAGTGGGACACTGGCACGCACTGTCCGCCACTGAGCACATGGCCAGTGTTACAGGCACAGGTCTCCACGCAGGGCTGGTCACAGGTGGCTGGACTGTCCCAGTCTGAGCAGGTGGCTGGACAGGCATTGCCGCAGGGCTCGTAGTGGCTGTTTTCAGGGCAAGGTAAGGCTGCAGGGGGAGGAAACATGAGTGAGGGAGGGATTAGGGGAGTGAATAGCGGAGTGGGTGAGGATTGGGAAAGGGTCTCGAACATGGGGAAGGGTCTGGAAAACAAGAAGGGTCTGGATTGTGAGGAGGAAGGTCTGGGAGATGTGGGAAGAGACTGGGAAAAGTGGGATGAGGTCTGAGTCATGTGACAAGGGTCTGGGCCACACGGCATGGGGTCTGGAATGCAGAGATTTCCAGAATTGTGTCTGGGACACAAGGATAAAGGCCTGGAACATGTGGCAAGAGTCTCAAAAATGCAGGATAGGATGTGGGATACATCTGGGACACAAGGGTAAGGGCCTGGCTTATGTGGGAAAGATCTGGAAAATGTGGGATGGATTCTTGGAAAGTTGTGGTGGGTTCTGGGACACAAGAAGCAGCTGGAACACCACGAGAAAGTTCTGGAGAACTTCCAAGGATCACCTGAGGGATTTGAGGGCTTCAACCCAGGATGGATCGCACTCCATGCCCCTCCTTCTCCACTCTGGCTCCTTCCCTTCTCAAAGAAAACTTACAGCATCCTGATGGCGTCCTCCAGTCATGGACCATGGCTCCATGCTTCCGACATGTTGCCGCGTATGTCTCCAGCACCTGGCAGAGGATCGACCTCGCCCCATCGCTCAGGCACAGATCCAACAGGCAGTTGCGATAGAAGTCGTGAGGCTTCACTATGTTGTGACATGCTCTGAAGGGTCCCTGGAAGGATTTTTTGATGATTCCACAATAGTGGTTCCCGCCATAAAGCTCCTTCTTCTCCTCATCACACACTGGGCATGCTCCATCACAATAATCCCAACAAATCGGGTCATCAGCCTCAGAGTCAGCACTTTTCCAGCTTTTGGCCCATGTGATGATGGCAGTGATGTTGTCACCAGCCTCAGGGATGTCGTCGAGGGGCTTGAGGTTGAAATTCCCACAGAGGCCGCGGACATGGCGGAAATAGCTGCTGGAGAGGTCGATCAGGAGGTGCCAGTTCCAGTCGTAGGAGACCCGGAGACCAAAATCTGTCTCCAGAGCAACACGGAGCCCACTGGGACGGACCCGCACCTTCCCATCTGCCAGGAGCACTGGGAGCAGCATCACCTCCCCATTCACCTGCCGATGGCCCAACATTCCTAGTTATCTCAATGTTTTATTCTCAACATACACCAGTATTTTATTCGAAATGTATCCTAATAGTCTCTTCCCCACATATCACAATTCTTTATTCTCAGCATATTCCAATACTAAATCCCATCATATCCCAACATTTTATTCCTGCCGTATTTTATTACTGACATACCCCAACATTCTATTCCCACTATGACCAAATATTTTATTCCCAAAATATCCAAACACCCCACAGTATTTTATTCCTGCTGCATCCCAACATTTTATTCCTGAAATACCCTAATATTTTGTTCCCTAGACACACCAACATTTTATCCTAGTTTATTTCAATATCTTAATTCTGGCATATCCTGTTTTATTGCTGACATATCCCAACATTTTATTCACAACAAATCCCAACATCTTATTCCAGTCTTATCACAACATTCTGTTCCTGGCATTTCCAAATATTCTATTCCCTATATTTTGTTCCCACCATTTCTCAGCTTTCTATTCCTGACATATCCCAACATTTTATTCCCCAAATATCCCAACATTTCAACAATCTGCCTCCCAGACTGACTGATTTATCCCAAAATAACATTGGAACTGGCTCGATGAAGAAGGAGGTAGGGAAGAGCTGGATGAAGCAAAATATGGGGGAAAAGCCCAAATTCTCACATTTCCACCCAACTCACCCGGACTTTTCCATCTTCATTCCGGTGGAAGGAGATGCGTTGTCCATAGACATCAACATTGACCAAGGAAACATAGGACACAGATTGGATCCCACCACGGATGTCATTCTTGGCCTCAACCCTGAAGGGCACCAGCCCAGAGTCATTCCCATGGGATTCGGCCATAGTGTAGGTGCAAGTTCCTTGGAAGTCAAAGTCAAGGCCATCGAAGGTGCGGAAGTGTGGGTCACCCCACGCCCAGCACGTGGCGACCAGGGCTGGGACACAGCGGGATTGGGCACCACGGGGCTGGCAGCGCTCCTTGGGGCGGCAGTGCAGGGACTTGCAGGGGTCTGGGAGGGGAGGGAGAGTGAGATGAGCTGTGGGCTGGGCAAAATAGGAGATAAACACTGCAGGAGGCCATGGGCTGGGGAAAAGGATGGGGAAAAAAGTGGGGGGAAATCATGTGAGAGAAAAAACTGAGAGATGGGAAAGACCGTAGAATAGGAAAAATCACGGGATGGAAGAAACTATGGGAGCAACCATGGAATGAACCATGGGAGAAATCATGTGATGGAAATCCATGGGAAAGATCCTTAGTGACAGACAAAGGATTCTGTTCCCTCCACCTCCCCTTCCCTTTTTTCCACAGTCAACCCCTCAAGCATCCCCAGATCCACTTTGCATCTAAAACCCCCTTTTCCCTCATTTTTCCTCACTTTTATTGATGCATCTCAAAACCTCTTCTCGGATTTCACAGGATTCGTCCTCAGTGCATGTGTGCTCATGGCAGGTAAGGCCATGGCCAGGAACACAGGTGCAACGGCGCTGGCAGTGATCCCTGAGAAGCATCTCATGGGGCTGTGGGGAGGGAGAAGGGAGGAAGGGAAATCCATGAAAATATGCGATAAAAAGAAAAGCTGCAGAAAAAAGTATGTAAGTGCAGAAGAATAGGGAAAATAGTGAACAAATTGCAAGGTAAAGGGATGTACATACATACCTTCCCTATAAATAGGGGAAAAGGGGGAAACGCAGGGAAAAAAAGACATAAATGTAAAAAAGTAGGGGAAAATGCTGGGGGAAAGCATAAATATAGGAAAAATGTAAAAAATGCAGAAAAAGAAATGCAAATGACTAACACAGGGAGAAATACAGGAAACAAAAAAGATTAAACTGCCTAAAAATAGAGGAAAAGAAAGGAAATGGAGAGGAAATATGACATAAAAATAGGGGGATGCAAAGGGGAAAAATGCTGGGAAAATGAGACAGAAAAATAGGGGAGATGCAAGAAATAAAGGTGTAAATGAATAAAAATAAGGGAAAATTAATTTTTAAAATGTAAATAAATAAGCCAGGAAAAAAAAAAAAGAAAACATCATGAAAACAGAGGTAAATGCAGAAAAATATGAGAGAAAGGAGAACAAATGCTGGAAAAAATATAGGTAAGGACATAAAATTAAAAGAAGAAAGAAGGAAAAGACGGAAAAAAGGATGCAAATGTATAAAAATAGGAAAAAATGAAGGGAAAAATATATAAATGCCTAAAAACAGGAAAAAAAGGCCAGAAAAACTACCTTGTAGTACTCCCCATCCCTAAAGCATCCACAGTGCTCCTTGGGAACACATCTATGTCCATCAAAGACAAAGCCCTGGTGGCACTGGCAGCCCTCAGTGCACATTTGGGGACAGGTGGTGGCATTTCCGGCACAGGTGTTGGCACAGGTGTTGGTGCAAAGGGAGTAGGTGCTGTTGGCTGGGCAGGCGAGGGCTGGAATTTTCATGGAATCATGGATTGAGTTATATTGGAAGGGAACTTAAAGCTCATCCCATCATCATCCCATGTCCTGCGTGTCTCCGCTGTCACCCACACCCAAACAGGGAACATTCCCCATCTGTGCCCCCCCAAACTCCAGTATCACCTGGAGATCTTCCCAACCCCAAATGGGACATTTGCCCCTGTGCCCTCCCAAACTCACGGCAGAAGGATGGTGTCCTCCAAGGCCCCATGGTGACTCCGGCATCTTGGCATGCAGTGACATAGCTCTGGATATTCTGGCACAGGACACGTGTGTCCCCTCCCGTCATACAGAGGTCATGGATGCAGGATTGGGAATATGGGATGGGGTCGATCATGCGATGGCAGGAGCCAAAGGGACCTTCAGGGGCCGTGAGGAGGCCACAGTAGTTGGGTTTTTGGAGGACTGCCACTTTCTCCTCTGTGCAGGTGGGACACTCATCCTTGGGACAGGTATCATTGCAAGGTGTATCCATTGTTTTCCATGCAGATCCAAAGGCTGTTGCATCTGAAGCCAATTGGCCACTGGAGAGCTGGAAATCATCATTGCGTTGGCCATTGTAGTTGCCACAGAGGCCACACAGGCGCCCCATGTAGGTCTGGGGGACTGTGACCATCACGTGCTGGACGAGGTCATAGTGGACAACGAGGCCAAAGTCAGTGCGGAGCAGGACACCGGTCCCGTGTATGTAGACCTGGACCTGTCCCTCGTTCAGGATGATGGGGAGGTGGTGGGAGATGGAATCCACCTAGGATAGAGAAGGAAGAATCCTCCAGTGAGAAGGTGAGATGAAAAATTTGGGGAAAACACCTTCCAAACAATATTCTGACAGATTTGGGGATCCCACTTGTAAGAAAAAATCAGATGAGAATGGATTAGGCTTGGAGATGGGGTGAGGGCTCCCCTCATCAAGGAAAGCAACTTTTGGGACTGATTGAGGTAGAACAAAAAATTTAGGGAAAACACCTTCCAACCAAAGTTTTAATGCATTTACAGATCTTGCTTAGAAGGGGTATGGACTGGGCTTGGAGATGGGCTGAGGTGTCCCTTTCCATAAGATTTGGAACAAAAAGTGCCATCTTACCGTGACATCTGCCCCCTTTCCTTGTTTCAAGGTCAAGGTGACTCCATAGACCTCCACAGACAACACTTTGATCCCAGAGACCTTCCCCTTCTGCCGTGCCTCCTTCTGGATTGTGACAGTAAATGATTTCACATTTTCTGCCGTGCAGGTCTGGGTGAGGATGTAAGAACAAGTACCAGTGATGTTGAAGGCCATCCCATCAAAGGTGACATAGGTGCGGTCACCCATGGACATGCAGGTGCTGGACGCCTGAGAGGGACACTGGAAGACACCATCAATGACCTTCCCAGGGCCACCATCAGGACAGGAAGTATTTTGGCACTCCACAGTGCCACCAGAGAGGCACTGGCACATCTCCTGCTCTGTCGGGTAGAAAGCCTCCCCCTCTTTGTAGTAGACTCCGTGGTGGCTGCAGCCACAGTGGGACATGGGGACGCACTCATCACCGCTGAGCATGAAGCCATCCTGACATATGCAGCCCTCACGGCACCGCCCTGGGCACATGGTGGAGTCAGCACCACAGGTGTGCTGGCAGGTGTGTGAGCAGAGCTCATAGGAGCTGTTGGAAGGACAGGGGATATCTGCCGGGAGACAATGGGATTCATGAGGAACCAGGAAATTCCAAGCCAAATCCTGGAAATTTCCTGGAATTCAGGTGCAAACTTCACCAAACACAGAGTTTTTTAGCTCAATTTCATGGCAAACCCTCAGTTTTCGTCCCCATGGATATGATGAGGGGCATCATCCAATGATGATCCAATGGTCATGCATAAGAAATATCTCAGCCCATTAAAATAGGAATTCTTACTGCTAAACCGTCCAATTTACCATATTTTCATGGAGAAAAGTGTAACATTCACTTAAAAAATAGGATTGCTCCACATTGGGTCCTCAACTGACCTCCAAGCTGGATCCCTTTAACCCAGTTCCACTATTTTTCATGCATTTTTTGGTGGTTGGCCCTTTAAATTATCCTTTTTATAGCCAACACCAAGAAACTGGAGATTTTGAGGCGTTAAGTTACACTAGATGAGACAATGTCTACCTTAGGAAGGGTTTATTTTGGGTGGATTATTGGATCAACCAAGACTTTGGGTGGAATTCCCATTAGATTCCCACCCACCTCTGGGTTGTTCATACATGGATTTGGAGCAGACTTGAGGATCCTTTGGATACTGCTGAAGGAAAGTCCCTCCCATTATTCCAACTTACAGCAGAAATTATCTGTCCTCCACCTCCCAATGGACACACCAGCAGCCTGGCATGTGGTGGCATAGAGGGCAATGATTGGACACATCCCTTCTTCCTGATCAGGGAACAGGCAGGAGTCATGGACGCAGCTCTGGAAGTACTGGTGGGAATCAACATGACCATGACATGCTCTAAAGGGTCCATCTGCTTCCAAAATAATGTCACATCCCATCCCCGATACTTCCTGTTGCAGCCGGGAAGGTGCAGCAGTGCTGGAACATTCCACTGTTGACCTTTCACCACATCCTGGGACATCTGTGACCTTCCAGCTGCTCCCGAAGGCATCTGGGTCTGATGTCACATGGTTGTTCCTCATCATCATGTCATCGCTGGCAGCACCATTGTAGTTCCCACAGAGCCCACACAGGGCATTGGCAAAGCCACTGGGCACCATGGCGGTGACGTGGCTGTACCAGTCATAGGTGACAACGAGGCCAAAATTGGTCTCTACCACCGCGTCCTGCCCATTACGATAGACAACGATCTTTCTTTCACTGTACTGATATGGGAGATTGACCAACTGCTCATCAATCTGGGAAGAAAACCATAAAAAGTGATCAAATTTGCAGTCTGATAGTAAACTATTTGTAACAGCCAGAGGAACCAAAAAGCATTGATTTAATTAAATTTTGAATGGAATTAAATTTGGGATTTAAGAGGATGGAAGGCCCAAGTCCCAAGAGGAGGTTGATCAACCACTCATCGATCTGGGGAGAAAACCATAAAAATTGATAACATTTGGGTCTGATGGCTAATTCCAATTCTGCTTTCAACAGCTGGAACACCCAGATGACATTATTTAATTACATTTCCGATTTAATCACTTGTTAATGGGATGAGGTTTGGGATGAGGTGGAGAATGTGATAAAAAGATAAGGGATCATTTTGTAAACTCACCATGATTTTTCCAGGGTGTTCCCTGCTGATGCTGATGGTTTTGTTGTAGACTTTGACTGTCACCACAGCAATGGACGACATGAGGTTATCACTCCGGTGGGCATTCTGCACCAACACCTGGAACCCCACTAAATTTTGGGTGTCCTCACATAACCCAACCAACAGGTAGACACACGTTCCCTGGAAGGTGAATCTCTTGCCATCAAAGGTCTCATAGTGGGTGGCTCCAACAGCAGTGCAGACCCCAAAAATTTTGGGATAACAATCCTGAATCCCATCCTCCACCCGGCATTCCTCCTGGGTGCCACAGCCAGAATCCCGGCACACCGCCTGCCGCTGCTCCGCATCACATATGCAGCGTTGGGTGCAAGTGAGGTCACCCCAAAATTCCTCACCAAGGCCATGGAAGAGACCCCGAAAGACACAGCCACATTCAGAGGGGGGTATGCAGGTGTTGGCATCAAGGACAAGGCCCTCATGGCACATGCAGGTGTCATCACAGGTGGTGACAGCAGCACAGCTGGATGACACAGCGGGGATATTACAGGTGGCAGGGCAGGTGAGGCCACAGGTACTGTAGGTGCTGTTGGGTGGGCAAGTGAGAGCTGGACAGAGAAGGAGACAGTGGTCAGGGTAGAGTGGCACATGGTGGGAGAGACTTCTTGGACTATCTACACAGATATCCTGGAGACTCCATGGATTTTCTGAAGTCTCCACAGACTTCTTAGGGCTTCTACCTGGACTTTCTGGAGTCTCTATGGACTTCCTGCTCAGATTTTCTAGAGACTCCATGGACTTTATGGACTTTCTACATGGACTTTCTGGAGTCTCTATGGACTTCCTGCTCAGATTTTCTAGAGACTCCATGGACTTTATGGACTTTCTACATGGACTTTCTGGAATCTCCTTGGACTTCCATGGCCTTCCTGCTCAGGTCTGCTGCTGTAACCTTTCCCAAGCCATGATCTCATGGATCTTTAGTCCCACAATTATTAGGCACCACCCACACCAAGGAGTATTTTTACCCAACCATTCTCTACTCACGACATCCTACTGTTGTCCTCCAATCAGAAACATTGATCCCCTCCTCCTGGCAGTCATCAGCATAGATCTGGAGGGCGTGGCACAGCACATCATGATGCCCCTCACTGGCACACAGGTCATAGATGCAGTTCTTCACGTAGATATTGGGACTGATAGTGTCATGACACGAACGGAATGGCCCAGAATGTTGGGACAACTTCCCACACCAGGTCTCTGCCTTGTATATCACCACCTGGTCCCATCTGCACCGCCCACAATCACCATCGCAGGTGTCCTGGCAGTGGCCACTCTCACTGGTCACCTTCCAGCTTCTCCCCAGCTCCACAATATCCCACACCTGTTTTCCATCAGGAGAGAGAGCGTCATCTTGGGGGTTTCCGTTGCTGTTCCCACACATTCCGCAGACTTTTCCAGAAAGAGTAGCTGGAAGCTTAATCACTACATGATCATCCCAGTTGTAGAGGACCTTCAGCTTGAAATTTGATTGGATCAACATGGATTTACCCTTCTGGTGGATGCGGAGCTTCCCATGGGAGAGGGAGATGGGGAGGTGCGAGCGGTGGTTGTTCACCTGCAGGACAACAACCATCAACACAACCAAAAACCATGGAAGTTGGGCAATACATGGAGTTTAAGACAGGAAGTGTTTTCATGCAAGGGTCACCTGCACACCAGCAAATCCAGGAATTATTTAGGAAAAGACCCTCAAGATCATTGCTAAATATGTAATTTCAGTGAAATTCTATAAAATTACTTGGAATTTGGGAATGATGATGGTTTTTGCTTACCCTCACCATCCCATTCTCTGACTGGACAGCAGTAACAGTGATGTTGTTGACATGGATGGTGATGGAGCGGATGGAGGAAAGTTTGGAGTTCTTCTTTTCCTCCTTTTTGACCTCAACAGAGAAGGCAGGAAGGGTGGGATCAGGATTGCAGATGGTGGTCAAGGTGTAGGTACATGTTCCCATGAAATCAAAGGTTTTTCCATCAAAACTCCGGTAGTGGGGCCCACCAGCGAGCCAACAGGTGGAGAAAGTCTCCTGCACACACTCTGGTAGTCCATCCACCATGTCACACCTCTCCTCACATACCAAATCCTCACAGGAGAGTGGTGTGGGGACTGAAAAGAAGGGGAAAACACATGAATGGTCAACTGGACAACACCCAACCATTGGGGTGACACAACAATGGACTGACTGTACTCACTGGCAGCACAGAGCCCAGGGAAGCCATATCCAGTGTGACTCTGGAACCCAAACACCAGGAGCCCAATGGGCACCTGTGAGTTCTCAGTGCTCTGCATCGTTGGGCTCACGGTGATGCTGGCCCAGGAAAAATCTGTGTCAGGAATGGCCTGCCATGCCATGGTGTTGTCTGGCTGATGGTTGAGGGTGGTGGTGGCAGTGGCAGAGGTGGGTGCAATGAGGATGGCATGGTTATCCTGGCTGAGCATGCTGCTGAAGCGGAATGCAGTGCAGTGGGCAGTGACAGGTGGGACAACAAGGAGGAAAGGGTCTTGTGGAGACGACCCACTGAAGAAAAACACCACCTGCACTGCCACCACTGCACTGATGTACAGGTGGGAGTTACGATTCACCACGAATGTCTGCACCTCCCCTGCCGCCATGGCCACAGTGGCATTCCTTTTCCCAGTGTTGTAGGTGATGGTGTTGTCTTCATCTGTCACCACATAAACAAAGTCCACATCTGTCTGCAGTGGGTTGGGTGGCACCACGTAGCTCCTCCCCCATGCTGTCACTGGGAGGAGTTGCTCCACCACAAAGTCAAAGCCAGCAGACACCTTGACACAGGTGTGGCCACTGAGGACGGCCACAGGAGTGTCAGCCACCACAACTGTGCCAGTGAAGTCTTGGCTGCTCTGGAGCTGCAAGCTGTGGTAGGGCTGCAGGAAAAGGCGGAGCACAGCACCGGGGACATAGGTGGCCCCAGCATAGTGGAAAGTGGCGGTGGTGGTGATGCTGACAGCGGTGGTAGTAGCACCAGCGGCCACCACAAACTCCGTCAGGCCATAAGTGTTGTTCCCAAGGGGTGTCACCACATAGTACCTGGTGCCCAGACTCTCCATAGGCAGGAGGGCAGTGGCACCTACAGTGTAGCTCTTGGTACTGACGGCCACCACAGAGATGTCAGCGCTGGCATGGACCACCAAGGTTTTATGGGAAGTGCAGCTTCCAGTGAGTTCCAGGTTAGCAGGGAGGGGCAGGGGCACAGTGACATCCGGCCTCAGCGTGACATTCTGGGTGAAGGAGCCACCGCGAAGCATCACCGACACCTCGGTGTTGGCAGGGCCATAGGAGGTGAGCAGCAGCTGCAGGTACGCGCTGGGGGACTCGTCATCATTCTGTGGGAACACGGCCAGGAACTCTCGGCCCCGGTAGCCGGCACTGGAGAGCGCTGGGAAAATGGGGGGAAAAAGGGGGCCTTGGTTAACTTTCTATATTAACCAAGGGGTTATATAAAGGGGGCTTTATATTTTTATATTGATTTTTTAATATCAATTTTATATGTGTTTATTGATCAATTTTCCTTTTTTTATAGTAGGAATTGTACTGAAGTTACATTAAAGATATGACTGCAGTTTCCAAATTATAGTCTATTTATATATAATCATAATAGAAATTACACTTCACTTATGTTAATAAACATTTGAATAAAACTATAAATATTAATATATAAATAGTAAGCCCTTATTTCTATGTTCTATTAACAAATTAATAAAATATATCAATGTGTTAATAATTTGAAATAATGTATTAACTAATATTAATTATATAAAATACTATGCCTAATACAGTATTACTAGATATTTATATTATTAAATCCCATGGTATTGATATATTGAAAGTATTACGTAATACACTTTAGTATATTACTACTTACTAGCACACTGATAAAATATTAATAATATAGGACTCATATATCAGTAAAAACATGTCAATTACTTTTTTAGCTTGTTATTGTATTATTATACTTGTTCTTCAGTATATAACTTGGTTATATAGTTTTCTATGTTATTATTATACAGATCTATTAATTATAGCACTGTAATGAACAGTACTTATATTTAAATATATAGTAATTTTTTTGGTATTATTTTCTACCTAATTTTAATAGAATATCAGCAAAAATTTAATGCAAATCCATAAATATTAAAAATAATTAAAGTAATATAATAATAACTGCTGTGATTATTGAATTTATTTCAGTATTAATCAAAGTAAAAAATAAATTTGCATGTTATTTTTATAATTATATACAACAGTAGATAATTAATATTTTCTCTATAAAAATATACAGATAATGATTTTAAAAAATTTTATTTCTTGTTTCCATAGAAATGGTTCAGGAAAATAATAGTTTAAATCAAGCAAAAATAAGCAATAAGGAGCAAATATACAGCGGTAGAGAATATATTATAGACCAGAATAGAGTTAATATACCATTATATTATACTATATTGCAATATGATCTATCATTATATGTAATTAATATAACAATTATAACAATTATAGTAGTGGATATTACATTCTAACACAGTAACATAATGTCATTCATATAATATAATACAACTCTATGTCATATTATATTGTACAATAACCTAGATTTTATTTATTTAAAATAATCTAAATGTATATAATTATATTTATAGTAATTTATATGTAGTCTATATTTTAAAATTATCTCTCAATAACTGGATATAGTTACATATAATAGCAATATATAGTGTACTATATTAATAAATACACTAATATATTAATATATTATCTATACAAAATATATAAAATGTTTTTATATTTCACATTTTTATACATCCATATAAACATTTAAATAATTTTGTACTGAATTTTTACTAAAAATGCAAGTCAAGAATAATGAGAATAAGAACATAATTATAGAAGAACATATAATATATTGCATTTTTATGCAATTACAGTAGAGACTATATTGTGCATTCATATATAACTATTATAGTGCATATTATAATATATCCACAACATATAAAAGTATAGATAAGTATTAAGAAGCAATTATTGTCCTATTAATCAACGTTATGTTATTCAATTACACTATTTAATTTTATTATTAGCCAATTAAAATGTCAAGTATTTTATATAAGTTAAAATGTATATTTAAAAAAAAATAAAATATATAAAAATATATAAAAGTAAAACTAAACAAATAAAAGATATTTTCAAAGGATCAAAAAATATTTTCAGGGATTTTTTTAATGCTACAAACCAACAAAAGAGCCCTTTTTTCCCCAAAACAGGTTAAAAAGAGTGGGTATTTTCTTCTATTTTTTTAAAAAAAGAAGGAGTTTTTGAGAATGCCAGGAAAAAATTTATCAAAATGATATAAAAATTGATTAAAACTTGGTCTATGTATAAAAGTCCGTGATAAGGATTTTTTTAAATTTCAAAAAATATGTAATTGGGGATGTTGGTTAAAAAAAGGTAATTCTGGTGATTGGTGACTTTTTTCTGAAAAAAAATTGAATTTGAGTGTTTTGGGGAAAAAAATGGGAAGAGATTTAACTGAATAAAAAATAGGATTAAAGGAGGCTTTCTGAAATAATACATTAAAAGGGTTTTTTTTTAAAAATGAGGATTTTGAAGAAAAATCAACAGGGAAATGAGCAACTGGAATTTTAAAAAATAGAACTGTGAGTGAGTTTTTTCTTTTAGAAATACTTGAAACCTAAAACAGAGTTCAAGAGGGCTTTTTTCCCCTTAATGAATAAATTTTAAAAATAATTTTTAAAAAATTAAAAAATTAGGGAATAAAAGGGTTTTTTCTTTAAAAAACTATCTTTAAAAAACGGTTAATAAGAGGTTTTAATGAAAATTAGAAAAAAACTCAGGAAAATAAGGAATAAAAGGGGGTTTTTCCTTTAAGAACCAACTGCTTTTATTTAAAAAGAGCAAGTAAAAGGCTATTTTCATTAAAAACTACCTTTTTAAAATAGATTTTTTTTCCCTGGGAAAAAATACAATTACAGCATATAGATCTTGGGGTTTTTTTTCCTGGAAAAACACTAAACTGATCATTTGAATTTTAGCTCAAACGAAACCCCCAAAATCCACAACCAAAAAGTAAACTGAAATAACCAAGACAAAATGCACTTTATTTTTTTCTGTAGAAAGTGAGGAAAAGGGGATTTATCCTTGAAAATTAATGAGGCGTTCATAAAAAAAAATTCTAAAGGCTTTTGGATTAAAAAAATATTTTAAAGGGTTTTTTTGTAAAAAAAATAATAAATCTGCAGCTGAAAGGTTGATGGAGAAAATGCAAAATGAGGGAAGAGGGGAATTTTTGGGCAAAAACAAGCCCAGGGATTCAGGATTTCATTTTATGTGCTAAAAAGCCTGGAAATAAGTACAAAATCCAAGAAATTTGGAGATTTTGTGTGGAAAACAGGGGTTTTGCTTACCACAGAAGGGAAGGAGGAGCCACCAGATCCCATCTTGTGCCATCCCTGTGAAAAAAACTCAAAATCACTAAAAGTTGTTATTTTATGGGAAAAATCCATGTGAGCCCTGAGGCGTCTCCAGAAGCCTCAAATAACCCCCAAATTACCCCAAAACGCCTTTTATTACTCCAAAATGCCTTTTTTCACCCCATTGGGGGCTTTTTGTTGGCCCCACTGCCCCAAATCCACCCCAAACATTCCAAACTCCATGAATTTTTGTCGAAAATTCCCCAAATTTGGATCCAAATGGTTTTTCTTCCCAAACTGTCCCATTTTGAGTCAAAAGATTTTTTCCCCCCCAATCCCCTCCCTTTTGGTCAAAATGGAATTAAACAGCTGAGGCAACCATCCCTCCCCCCCATCCTCCCCTCCTCTCCCCACTTGGAGGCCACATCAGCATCTCCATCTTCATCAAATTCACTCCAAAACCAGATTAATTTAAACCAAATTCATCTACATTCTTGTCAAAACAGCATTAAAAGGCTGACACAGCCCTCCCACCAACCCCTCCCCTTGATGCCACCTCAATACTACATTTCCACCAAATCCATACTAAAAATTTATGGAAAGGATGAATTTTAGCCCAAATCCCCACAATTTTGGTCAAAATGGTTATTTTTTTGCCCAACATCCCCCAAATTTGGATCAAAATGGGGCTTAACATCCAGAAAAACCCTTCATTCACCTTCTCCCACACAAACCCTCCCAAATGCTCAATTTGGCCTCAAAAAGGGGGAAAAAACCCACCAATTTTGGGCATGAGGGCAAAAAATCTGAAATTTGGGGGAAAAGTGCAAAAAAGGGGAAAACTCCTGAGATTTTGGGAGAAATAGGCAAAAAAATTGGGGGAAAAAAGTGGTTTAAACCCAACATTTTGGAAGAAAAAGAGTTATTTGGGGATCCCGAAAAAAGGTTAAAATTATGAAACTTGTGGGGAAATGTCATAAAATTGGAGAAGGGAAAGGGTAAAAAAAAATCTGAAATGTGGGGGGAAAAAAGCCTCAATTTCTGCCCATCCCCAAACAATAGGGAAAACCAGGAATAAATAGGGGATGAAGCCTTCCCACTCTTCCCCACTCACCAGCCCCTTGGCTCTTGAATTCCCAGGATCCTGCAGACACAGAGTGTTTATCCCAAAATCACTCTTTTTATACCCAAATAAAAATACCCAAGCCACAGCTAAACTATGCAGATTTGGGCAGATTCAGCAGAATTTCAGGATGGGGGGGTGGGGGGAGGAGCCAAGGGGGCATGACCTGCAGTTCCAGAGAATTTGGGAACTGGCAGCTAGATCCTGTAATGGATGGGACATGACAGGAGTGGAACCCAGAGCATCATCGTGATAGATGTGCGTGCCACAGGTTGTGACAGATGTGGGACCCACAGGGATGTCACAATAGGTGTGGGACCCACGGCGATCATCCCAAATTCCCTGAACTCCCAGAACCAATGTCCCCATGGTAACCTCTGACCCCATGAGCCCTCGGAAAGGACAGACCAAATTCAGATGTTTTTTACCCAAAATTAATGACCCAAGTTCCAGAGGGGAATTCCAGGGAATGGGAAATTCTGGCCCAAATGACTGAAAAAGCTGAAGAAAATCAGCTGGAGCTAGGAGAGATGATGGCAAACAGGGAATTAAAGGGCTTTTGCTTTTAAATGAAGACATAAAAATGGGGAATCCCTGAACCCCACAGAGATCCTCAAAGTTGTCCAGAGACAGAGACCGCCCAAACTCATTCACGGACCCCCAAAACCACATGGGGATCCTCCAAAACTACCTGGGGATCCCCTCAGCCCTCTGAACTCCCCAAACCACATGGGCCCTGCGGGGAGATGGGAGTCCCTGGGGAGTGTTGGGGGTCCCTGGAAGGGTTTTGGGGTTCCTGATAAACGACACAGAGAAATTTTCAGTTGCCCTGAAGGTGCTGGATGGAGCTTAAAAACTAACTGGCAAAAAAAATGAAAGTATGTAAAGGTATGCACAGAGGATCACAAGCATAGCTGGAGCCAGTGGAGAAATAGGTAATGAGGAATGTAGTGGGGTTTTTTTTATGTACTAAGAAGCAACAGTGCATGCCCAAGGAAAACGTTCAAGAAAAGGTCACCTGAAGACCTTATTACCTCAAGAAAAGGTAATACGGAAGCATTCAGTGAATATGACCACCAGAGACCCATTTGTGGTCCCTCCAGAACCATGCCCTGTTGTAAAGTTTCACCACACACATCAGATTAAAGGAGAAATCCTTCAGTGTGTCCTGTGCAGATAAAGAATGCCTGCTTTCTATTGCTTTAAACTGTGTTAGTTTATTTTCCAGCCAATTTTGGTATAATTCCCTTGGACGGGCTTACAGATCTAAGGGGAGCTTAGAGAGTCCTGTCGGGATTTGGGGGTTCCCTGGGAGGGTCTGGAGTCTCTAGGGGAGATTTAGGGGGCCCATGGGGGCGATTGGGTCAGCGGGATCTCAGCTCTCTACCACTTTAACCACCCCAAGGACTTCCCAAACCACATGGGAACCCTCTCGACCTTCCCGGACCGCCAAATCCCCTCTAGGACGTCCAGAAGCACACCAACCTCCCCCAACCATAAACCTTTCCCCGGGGATCCCAAACAACTTCTCCGGGACCCTCAAAACCACCACAGTGACCCCCAAAACTTTCTGAGTAACTCTCAGTGCCCTCAGACTCGCAAACCCCTCCAGGGACGCCCACAAATACTCCAAGGACTCCCCCAGTGGCTCTAGAGCGCTCAAGCCCCTCCGGGACTCCCCAAAGCCCGCCCAGGGATTCGACCCCTCCCCTCCCGACCCCTCCCCTCCTTACGCCTCCCCTCCCTCGCGGCGCCCGCCGCCGCCGCTTCCCGCCTTCCCCCGCCTCCCATTGGCCCCAGGGCCCGCCCATCCCCACCCTTAACCAATCAGCGCCCGAGCTCGGAGCGCTGGGGCGAAACCAAACGAGAGCGCGGGCGATGGAGCGGGTGAGGCCTGAGGGGTCCGGAGGAGGCCAGGGAGGAGACTTGGGGGACCCCGGAGGGGAATTTGGGGGGGTTCGAAGGGACCCCGCGTCACTCTTCGCATCTCTCCCGCAGAGTCTCAGCCTGGAGCAGCGAACGGAGCGTCTGGTGCAAAAGAGGTGAGAGAGCAGCCTGGCCTCAAGTGCTCCTGGGATCCCCAAGGACCCCTGGGGACCCCAGTCTTCTTCCCCAGTTCCCTGAGTGTTGTCCCGGACTCCAAGTGCTCCCCAGACCCACAAATGCCGCCCTAGACCCCTAAACGCCTCCCAATTCCCTCCTTTGCGCCGTGTTCCCCAGGAGCGCCTCGGGGATCCCCAACACCCGATCCCAGGTGATGCCCCGGATCCCCCATTCTGCCCATAAGTGCGTCCTGCAACCCCTCAAATTCCTCCCGAGACCACCAGCCCCGAGGGGGCAGTGCAGGGTCAGCATTTCGGGTGTCCTCGCCCCTCCCCCAACTCTCTCCTTCCCCCCAGCCAGGGCCTGCTCAGGCCCCGCCCCCACGGCCCAGAGAAGGCGAAGCCTCTGCTTGGCTCCGCCCCCTGCACATCCATCCTTGATGACCCCCTCGTCCAATGGCGCTTGAGGCGGTGCCAAGGGGAGGAGCCGGCGCTGGACACGCCCCTGGTGGGCAGAGCCCTGCTGGGCTCTGCTGGTTCTCAGGGCGCCCTGCAGGGAGTGCCACGGGGGAGGTCACGTGATCTGCCTGGGGTCCTACAGGGAGTGGGGCCCTGGGAGTCAAGTGACCCCCTTGAGGCCCCATGGCCAATCACGAGACACTTCTGCAAGCACCAGGGGGCGTCTTCACCCCAGGCTGTCTCCCAGGAGCCCTGGTGGCAGGAGCCCTGGTGGAGGTCACATGACACCCACGAGGCCTCCTGGCCATTGAGGAGCAGCTCTCTGGATACCCTGCAGGGGGCACTATACTCACAGCCACGTGACTCCCACGAGGCCCATTGGCAAATCAGCAGCAGCTGCTGTGCATCTCTGCACCAGGGGGTGCCACCCTGTGGGAAGAGAGAGTCCCATGGCCCTTTGCTGCAGGAGCCATTTTGGGGGCCGCATGACTGCCTCGGGGCTCTGCGGTATGCGCCCGATTGGAAGTCATGCGACACCCAGGATGCCCTGCGGCCTGCAAGGGAGGCGCTTCCTGAGGCCCTGCGCCAGGGAGGGCCAGGCTCAAGGTCACGTGACCCCTGTAAAGCCCCACAGCCAATCAGGAGCAGTGCTCGTGATGCCCTACAGGGGGCGCCATTGCAGCAGCCACTGGGTGAGGCACCAGAGGAGTCCTTGAGGGTCATGGGGTTACTTGTTCGTCATGGGGCCACTTGTGGGTCAAGGGGTCACTTGTGCGCAAGGGAATCACTTGAGGGCTGGAGGGTGCATGAGGGTCATGGGGTCATTTGTGGGTCACGGGGTCACTTGAAGGCTGGTGGGCATTTGTGGGTCAGACTGGTCACTTCCAGATGGGTCTGGAAGCGCCCTTGTGGGGCTGGGCGGCATTTCTGGATCAGAGTGGTCACTGATGGGTCTGGAGGCACCCTTGTGGGGCTGGGGGGCATTTGTTGGTCAGAACGGTCACTGGTGGGGCTGGAGGTGCCCTCGTGAGCCAGGATGGCCAGCTGTGGGTCAAGGGTCCCTTGAGGGGCTGAGGGGCACTTGTGGGTTGGGGAGGCACTTCTGGCTCAGGAAGTCCCTTCTGGGGCTGGGAGAACACTCATGGCACTACCACCCCCTGTGACATGCAGGCCCCCCAGGCCCTCTGCAGGATCCCCTCCTCTGGATGCTGCGATGCCACCGCCGAGTTATAAGGAGACGCCTTTGGTAGGACACCTATGCCCCGACATTTCAGGGGTCTGCTCCTGCACCTCCCCCAGATGCCCCTAATCCCCCCTTTGCTCTCCCTTTCCCCACTCTAGGGCCATCGAGACCCTCCTGGAATGCCCCCCTGGGCAGCCCCAACCCATGGTGGGGCCTATAAAGGAGTGACACCTCAAAACTGCATCAGGGAGGTGATGGAGACCCCCAAAATCTCCTCCCTTCCCTCCCCCCACATTTGGGACTGCCCTCTGCCCCAATATTTCCCCAAGAGCATTTCGGGAGTTCTGGGGGCTCAAAAGAGGGTGTTGGTGGGGTGCTGGGTGTCTCTAGTCCTTCTGTGAGGGTATGTGGAGTTTGGAGGGGTTCTGACACTGCAGAAGGAGTTTGGGGGGTATATGGGGAGCACTTAGAAATCAGGAGTGGTTAGGGGGGCACTGAGTATCTATAGGGGGTCTAGAGGAGGTCTATGGGATTTTTTTTGGGGGGGGGAACTCTAGGGATGTTGGGGGAGGTCTGTGGAAGATGTTGGGAGTCCAGGAAGGGGTTTGGGGCACCCTTGGGCTTTGGAGGGTCTTTAACGGTCCGGGGGGCTGTAGGATGTTTTGGGGTTGGGGGGGTCTGTGGGAACTAGGAAGTCTTATAGGGGCGCCTGGAGGGGTTATTGGGTGTGTCAGGCTGCGGAACCCGCAGACCCCTGGGGCGGGGCTCACCTATGTTCTTCACCCTCACGGCCGCCGGGGGGTTCTGGTGTCCCCCTGCCCCTGAGGGCTCTGGGGGGGGAAGTCATGGGGGGCGGGTCAGAAGCTCCCCTTGAGCCCCCAGAATCCCTCGGGCCCTCCCGCCTCCCATTGGCTGCTCGTTCCGCGCCAGTTTACTCACTGCCTGGACTACAACTCCCGAAATACCGCGGGGCCCCGTAGATCGTATTTAGAGCCGGGACTGCGGTTCCCGTCATACCCTGCGGCCCCTGAGAGCTCCGTCAGAGCCGGGACTGTTCCCCAAGTACGGTCCCAGCTGCCCCCAAGTGCTTCCCTGAACCGTAAGTGGCCCCCATGGCCCCACCAGTACCCCCAGTTTCTCTCTCCTGACCCTCAAGTGCCCCTCAGGATCCCTAAGTCCGCCCGCCCACCCCGTCCCCCTTCCCCCCACTTGCCCCCAAAATGCCCCCTGTGTGTCCCCTCGGACCCCCAAATGCTTTCCAACTGCCTCCCCGACCCCTAAGTGCCCCTCCAGACCCTTTAGTGATCCTGCAAGCACCCCCTAAGTGTCTTCTGGAAATTAGCATGATAACGACGATGTTGAGAAAGACCCTGACCCTATCACAGTTATCAGCAACAGTTCAGCCTTTAATTAAAATTTAAACCAAACCTGCAATTGCCGATGTGGGGGGGTGGACAAGCCCCCTCCCCGCCCCCTTCTTTGTGTGGCTCCCGTGCTCCCGCTTGGAGCCAGGGAAATTGCAGGAACAACAGTCCTGCATACTGCGCACATCCAAAATTTCATGGGAATCGGGAACAGAGTCTGTCTGATGAGCTTCCCTGACAGGTGGAGATCAAATCCTGTCAGGCGTAGAAGAGGTTGAGAGGACTTCGGGGAGCTGGAGCATGCACTCCTATAGCCCTCCCCAAAACCCCAGAGACCCTCTCCATCCCCTACAGACTCTCCACTAGTTCCCAAATACCCTCAGAGTCCCCTCAAAACGTTCCACAGTCCCTGCCTTCCCCAAACACCCTATAAACCCTCAGGACCCTCTCAAACCTCCCTCTAAAGCCTCCTGAGGCCCTCTAAAATAACCCATAGATCTGCCCAAATCCACAGCACTCCCCTGCACCCTCCAAAAGGGGCTACCCCAGGTGGCCACAACTAGTCACACACTGCCTGAGCCACTTTTTGGACTGATATGTATGTAGGTATAAATATAATAGGGATATAAGATATAATATAGAAAGAGGCCTCCAGGAGAGCTGGGGAGGGTCTTTGTCAGGGAACAGGATGGAGGGTGAGGGTTTTCACTTGCCAGAGGGCAGGGTTAGATGGCATATTGGGAAGAAATTCCTGCCTGTGAGGGTGGTGAGACCCTGGCACAGATTGTCCAGAGAAGCTGCAGCTGCTCCATCCCTGGAAGTGTCCACAGGCAGGTTGGATAGGGCTTGGAGCAACCTGGGATAGTGGAAGATGTCTCTGCCCGTGGCAGGGGATGGATCGAGATGACCTTTGAAGTCCCTTCCAACCCAAACCAGCCTGGGATTCTAAAAGTGGGGGAGGTTTGGGGTGGGTGACCTTGGCTGACCGCAGGTGCCCCCCCAGGCTGCTCCATCATTCATGCCTCGAAGGAACAGGAAGAGAAACCCTGATGAAAAAGCTCCTGGGGGAGATGGGCTGGGGGATGTGAGTCCCACAGGAACTGCTCCAGGTCCCTTTCCATGGGATGAGTCCCTCAGGTGGGGGCACTTGGGGCACAGAGGCAACACCTGCCTCACTCTGTTCTTCTCCAGGGCTGCAGGGGAATCTCTGCTCTGGCACCTGCAGCACCTCCTCACCTGGGGAGCTGCTCAAGGAGGAGGCACAGCAGCAGTGAAAGGGACTTGGGACCAAAGGAGGCATCAGCAGAGCAGGAAACATTTCCCAAGCTCTAGCTGGTGTCAGGTGAACTCAAACGGGAGATCAGGTGGGTTTGGTTTGAACCAGGAAGTGAGTTTAAGAGTAAATCACGGATTTGCTCCTGTGTCAGGGAATTCTCTGGAACATGGATTTGCTGCTTTAAAATGTTGATTTACTTTCCATAATTTGTCTGGGCTATGTTATGCAAGAGGTCAGTGTTTCACCTTTTATAAATAAAGAGATGCTGCTGCTGCTGCTGCTACTTATTTAGGCTTCCTTGCAGCACATCTGCAAGGCAGGTACTTTGCTCTCATGGCTTCAACTTGTGCAGAATTTACCCTTCCCATGCTCATAATTTTCCCTCACCTGAGCTAGTCCCAGAGACCATAATCTGAAGAGGCTTCCTCCATGCTTAGTGTGGGGACATTTACTCAACCCTTAGTCAGTTCCCCAGGAAAGCTGAGACTCTTGTGCCCTACTTGTCTGTCAGCATCCAATTAGGGGAACCTTCACTGAGCCAGCCTGCTAAATCAGTGGGTCTTCAACTGAGTCAGGGAAACACCTACAGCACAAGGAAGAGCCATCAGCAGCTCTTCCTCTTTACTGGAGTTTTTTCACTGCTGCTGGGAACTACCAGCACCTGGGAGGGATTCACACTGACAGATAATGGAATAATGTTATTAATTTAAAATTGTGACAGTTTCAGGTTTGAAGGTTAGTGATAGTGCTTGACTGCAAAAATATACTTGAAGGAATATACCTACAAGCTTTAATCCCCAAGAATATATTCAGCATGCACAGAGTATGATTCATACCCAATGGGCATCCCAGTGGAGGAGAAGATAGGTTTAGCCTCTTGACTGATCCCAGCAGTTATGATTGAATCTTCCCCAACTTTTGGCCCATCCTTACTCTTATACAATTTCTTTGTGTTTAGAGGGAGCTTAAGTTACTCAAGTCAATATATACCTGCATTACTGATGGTTGTAAAATCCTCTCACTTTGCTTTTAAAGATACAGTCAAAAAGAACACAGAGCTCATGTCCAGTAAGGGGGAAGTTGTACCTCAGGGGTGGGCACCTTTGGGATGGAGGTGTGTGCCAATATTATTATTAGGCTTCAATGAAGCAAGTTCATCTAAGGAGAAGGATTTCACCCCAGTTGCTGGCTCTGCAGCAGGACATCTGTCACTGTCTCATCATGTGGAATGTGGTTTATCAGCTGCAAAGCACCACTGAGTTCCTGTCCCTTCAAGGATTTCCACAGAGTCTGGCTGTGGTGTCTCGACTCTGTCCAACTTTCCATTCCATCCCCCTCAGCAGGTGTGTATGGATGGGGAATCATTTTGGAATAGTTTTCAAGCCCTGCCAACTGCATTCCATCCAGAGAGCAGCAGCTATGATTTACCCTATAATTTCCATACGGTTATAACTCCTATTAAGATGCCAGTATAACTGCTCAGTTTCCTCTAATTGTATCTTCAGTTACCTGTCAACAGGGTCTTCAGTCATTTTCCCACATAATCCACCCTGTGACTATAGTCACTCAAACTTCTCAAATAGCCAATGTTTGAGCATATTTCATGCTTTGGGACCATGTGGATGGTTTAGTACAGTTGTAGTGCATGGATTGCTTAGTATTAGTGGGGGTAGTCAGTAAGTTAATTGTTTCATAATCATCCATACTTTAACATACAATGCAATTATTAGAACTAAAAGCTAAAGGATTACTTTTAATAAAATGCCAACAGGGTGAAGCATTCAGCTGAAAATTCCAGTAGCTGTAGATGACAATCCAAAAAGAGTCTCACCATCAATGTTCTCCATCTTTCTTCACCCACCCCATCACATGATACATGTCTTCCATGTCATGATGGACAGTAACCAGTCTTTTGCCCATTCTCTTGAGCTTGTTTCAGCAAGCATCAGGTCTGCATGTTACAAGAGTTCCTTTACCAGTGTGAGGTTCGTAACAATTGGTGTAAGCTGTAAATCTTGAATCAGAGTGTAGTTAGATTGCAGAAATTGACAGGATATAATAGGAGCTAGAAAACTAAAATCTCGTGCTATAAACAAGTACAAATATTAGAGTGATTACTTGTACCTACAGTAAGATTATCTACAAATAAAAAGTTGCAAGAGGTTCTCATGCAAATGCATCCTTTACCAATATATACAAGTACTATTTCCAGGTTTTCATTGGGATGAATCTCAAAATGACAAACATTTTGCTCAGTGTCAAGACTAATGTGATGGTGTTACTTTCACAAATGAATCCTTGTTGCACCCACACAATGCATATGTTGATACTGACTCTCTGCCACTAATTTCCATCTTTTCAGGCCTATAATCTGTTCCTCAGAGGATAGAGTACAGTCCCATCATGATTTAAACCTAATACAATGATTGGGTATATTTCATTTACCAAAGCATTGCATATTGTTAACATGAAAGCTGTGGCTGTGCTGCTCATGGGGTTGTAGGTAAAACTGACTGGGTACCACAAGGATTGGAATTTCCTTTCAAATTTAATTGCATTGTCCCAAATGACCTTTCGAATTCCAGTGGGTAAGGTACCTTGTTTTCCTTCCCCTATGATGGCAGCTGTCATTGATTGCATCCACAGTTGAGCTTGAATGCAACTAAATGCCAAAGAGATAGTAGTTTGACTACACTAAGTGCATCTATCATCAATTAATGGTCCTTCTCATTAATTCTCTCCCTCTGGGGTAATATATCTGTCAGAAGCCATTGATTAATTCCCAAAGCCAAAAGGAAGGATCATAGAGGTGCTGCAGTTTATTTAAGTCATTGTTAATTGTGACTAGTTTGATAATTATTACTTCAGAGTCTATGCCATTTAGAACTCCCAATCCTGTTCCCAGTATGAAAAATAGAAGTTCACTCTTTAGAATATTTTTCAAAGTTTAATAAGGGGATAAAAAGGACAATGTCCAGCGCTGGGGTGTTCCTGGCCATTGGCCAAAGAACAGGCCAGTAGATTAAGGCAGTGTTATCTATATACTGTTACTTTACTGAGGTACATACATATTCATAAGTTTCATGCATTATTCAGACATTCTTGGGAGTTTTTGATGTTGCAGGAACTCTTTCTTGTTTTGGTTTTACACTCTGACTTATCTGCATGACATCCTGTGGGTCAGGTCAATATATTTTATTTCTCTTTGTGGTTTTATCTTGTTGTTTCACACTTCCTTGATAAGAGGAGTTAATAAGTTCTTTAATTCTCTTCTGGTGCTGTGGTTTGTGTGTTCTTCTCTAATTATTTTCTGATGCTCTGGTTTGCATCACTGTTATCACTTGGAGAGGTCAGTCACCAGATATGGGAAATAACATAATTGCTTTACATCGTTATCTTAGTTGCATAGAAGTGTTTTAACATTTTATGTTTTGCTAAGGCCTACAGTATAATACATTCATCACACCACTCTTTCCATAACCTGTGTATACATATATTCATCACACTACTATTTCTATGGGCCATACAATGCATACTTAAAATTATAGATTGTTATATTAGCAAGCAGCTAAAAGGAGTTATAAGTTGTGCCATATTTGAATACTTATAATCAATAACAACATGCAAAAGCTAATACATAAATGCGAGAACCAATATTATAGGATCATTCTTAACACCAGGATGCCAGTCACATCCATCCTGGTTCACATGGATGAAGTGAGAACTCATTTTTACAACCATCTTGCAAGCAAGCAAGCTGGTTGGATTGTAGAAACATTATTCTGCATTAACAGCTTAACTCATTTGAGAGACCATGTTGGGTTAGATAACATTTGCTATTGACCTGTATTTTTCTTAAGGAGCAATGTTATAGATGTGAGGAGACAGTTTGATAGGAGGTGGAGTTGTTGGAGGCTAAGTGGTTAAATTTGTTTCTTCAACAACTATTTAGAATTGAAGACCCAAGCTTGATCGAGAGCTGAGATCTTGTTAGTAGCGCAGGCACAGGGTATGGTTTTTCCTCCAGTGGGTGGTGGGCTGATTAAAAGAAGACTAGGAAGCACGGTGACCCAGAGCGGGCAAACAGGGTCGTGACATGGCTCTGAGGGTGTAGCAAGGCAGTTGGCGTGGCAGTTCGCACAGGCAGGGCAAGCAGGCAGGGCCACAGATTTCGTCCTGTTAGTGGGGTTCTTAATTTACTGTTATTTTGGTTGGTTGGCTGGTTTTGGGGGGTTTTCTGTTAGTAATGTTTTCTACACAATCAAAAACTGCAGTTAGTAAAAGAGTATATAGCCAGGTAGAACCCTCCATAAAGGATGTGTCTGTCCAGACCCATTCCTGTATGGAGTGTTTAAGCTTATCGGTGGTGCCAGGAGGCATTGTAGAAGAAGCCTGCCTGTGGTGTGAACAAGTAAATTATCTCCTTTTGCTGGTGCTGAGCTTAGGGAGGAAGTTGAAAGACTAAGGAGTATTAGGGAAAGTGAAAGGGAAATAGATTGGTGGAGTTCCATCCTTCCATCCTTGATGGAGGCCCACCAGTCAGAGGACTCCCGTGCCTCCCACTGTCAATAGAAGGACACCTGATAGATGAAGGGGAGTGGAGATGGGTCTCTACTCGGCAAGGTAATAAAAATTTCTCCTGACCCCCATTATCTGCACCAGGTGCCACTTCAGAGTAAGTATGAGGCCCTGCATCTAGAGAGTCAGCCGGATGATGTAGAAGAAAATTATCTGCCCAGTGGGCCTCCCAGTTGCACTTCATCTATCAGACAGACCACCTCTAACATTAAAAGAAAAGAAGGGTAGTTGTGGTAGGTGACTCCCTTCTGAGGGGAATAGAGGGCCCCATGTGTCGACTGGACCCAACCCACGGGGAGGTCTGTTGCCTCCCTGTGCCACGCGACTGAGAGACGGGACTTCAAAGGAGGGATGCAAAAAGTAGTCCAAGCAAGAAGCCCAAGGAAAAAGAAATCAGAGGCTCAAGCAAAAAGAAGTCAGAGTCCAAGTTGAAGTCTGAGCAAAAAGGGGTTGAAGTAGTTTATTTTCCTCTCAGTTCAGTCTTCTGTACTGTTGCAGCTCCAAGCAGTTGCAGCTCCAAGCAGTTACAGCTCAAAGCAGTCACATCCTTAAGCAAGATTTTCCCACTAGTTACAGAATTGGCCTATTGTTTGTGTTACCTGGCAGCCTTACAAAACGACAATAGTTTCAAAAAACCTGGTATCTGCTGCACTGTCCCAGTTCTTCTCATATCTGTGGTCGCTTATCCCATGGCCTGTATCCCACCAAGGCCAGGATATCATTAAACTCCATTGTGCTCCCTGTTCTGTCCCCCATTTGTTCTCCCATATCCCTGGCACCTGGGTACAGGATATTACTGAGAGTCTCCCTGGGCTGATTCAGCCCTCTGATTATTACCCACTGCTCATACTCCAGGTTGGCAGTGATGAGACTGAAAAGAGGAATGTTAGGGCAATAAAAAGGGACTTTAGGGCATTTTTCAAGTGGTTGATAGGGCAGGAGGACAGGTACTGTTCTGCTCAGTCCCTTTGGTGGCAGAGAAAAACAATGAAAGGAATAGAGCCCACATTATTACCAAGTGACTCAGGGGTTGGTGTCGTCAGCAGAATTCTGGGGGTTTTGATCATGGGGCAACTTTATCAGCACCTGGCCTGTTAAAACTGGATGGGCTCCATTTCTCTGTTAAGGGCGGAAGGATTTTAGCTTATGAACTGGCAGAACTCATTGACAGGGCTTTAAACTAGGTTTGAAGGGGAGAGAGGGTGCAGCTGGGCTGTCTGGAAGCAGGCCCAAAGGTGGAAAGCCTGACTTAGTGGTGAAATCAGTAGCCCAGGTGACGTGCATGCAAACTAAAGCTCACAGCATGGGTAACAAACAGGAAGAGCTAGAAGCCATGGTGCAACAGCAAAGCTATGATGTAGTTGCCATCATGGAAACATGGTGGGACGACTCACATAGCAGGAGTGCTGCACTGGATGGCTGCAAGCTGTTCAAAAGAGATAGGAAAGGGAGAAGGGGTGGAGGGGTGGCCCTTTATATTAAGGAGGCTTTTGAGCCATAGATAGTGGAACTAGTCATAATGAAGTTGAATGCCTATGGGTAAGAATTAAGGGGAAGGCCAACAAGGCTGACATCTTATTGGGAATCTTATCGTCCACGCAACCAGGAAGAAGAGGTGGACAACCTATTCTAGAAGCAGCTGGAGAATGTTTCAGGATCATCAGCCCTTGTTCTTGTAGGTGATTTTAATCTACCAGACATCTGCTGGGAACTTAATACAGCAGAAAGGAGGCAGTCCAGGAAGTTTTTTTGTGTGTGTTGAGGACAACTATTTGGTGCAGCTGGTGAGTGAGCCCACCAGGGAAGGGACCATGTTAGACCTATTGTTTACAAAGAGATGGGCTCGTAGGAGATGTGGTAGATGGAGGCCACTTGGAGCACAGTGATCATGAAATTGTAGAATTCTCAATGTTTGGTGACATCAGGAAGAACATCAATAAGACTTACATTAGACTTCTGGAGGGCAGACTTTGGCCTATTTAGGAGACTAATTCAGAGAGATCCCTGGGAAGCAGCCCTTAAAAACAAAGGAGTCCAGGAAAGGTGGGTGTGCTTCAAAACAGAGATTTTGAGGGCAGAGGAATAGACTGTCCCTGTGGGCTGAAAGATGAGCTGACAAGGCAAACATCCAAGGTTTTGAAGGAACTTAGGAATAAAAAGAGGATGTTATCATCTTTGGAAGGAGGGTCAGGTCACTCAGGAAGTATTTAAGGGAATTGCAAAGGCATGTAGAAACAAAATCAGGGAGGCCAAAGCTCAGTTCAAACTTAATTTAGCAACTTCTGTAAAGGATAATAAAAAATGTTTTTACAAATATATTAATGGTAAAAGGAAGGGTAAGACCAACCTTTGTTATCTATTGGATGCAGGAAGGAACTTAGTAACTGCAGGTGAGGAGAAGGCAGAAGTGCTTAACACTTCTTTGCCTCAGTCTTTAGTGGGAAGACGGCTTGTCCTCAGGACAGCTGTCCTCCTGGGCTGGTAGATGGTGTTAGGGAGCAGAATGGTGCCCCTGTTATCCAGGAGGAGGCAGTCAGAGAACTGCTGAGCTACTTGGATATTGATAAATCTATGGGATCAGATGGGATCCATCCCCAGGGTGATGAGGGAGCTGGCAGATGAGCTTGCAGAGCTGCTCTCTATCATTTACCAACAGGCCTGGCTCACTGGTGAGGTTCCAGACTACTGGAAGCTGGCCAGTGTGAGGCCCATTCACAAGAAGAATGGGAAGGAGGATCCTGGTTAGGCCAGTTAGCCTGACCTCCATACCCGGTAAGGTAGTGGAGCAGTTTATATTGAATGTCATCATGCAGCACCTACAGGATGGCCAGGGTATCAGACCCAGCCAGCACGGGTTTTAAGAGGGGTAGGTCATGTTTGACCAACCTGGTCTCCTTTCATGACCATGTGACCTGCCTGGTGGATGCAGGGAAGGCTGTGGATGTTGTCTATTTGGACTTCAGCCAGGCCTTTGACACTGTCTCCCTCAGCACACTCCTGGAAAAGCTGGCAGCCCACGGCTTGGACAGGAGCACTCTGTGCTGGGTTAGGAACTGGCTGCATGGCCAGGCCCAGAGAGTGGTGGGGAACGGTGCTGCATCCAGCTGGCAGCCAGGCACCAGTGGTGTTCCTCAGGGCTCTGTGCTGGGGCCAGTTCTGTTCAATATTTTTATTGATTACATAGATGAGGGTACTGAGCCTTTAATTAGTAAATTTGCAGACAACACCAAGCTGGGAGCATGTGTCAATCTGTTGGAAGGTAGAAGGGCTCTGCAGAGAGAACCTGTAATGGTTGGATGGGTGGGCAGAGTCCAGTAAGATGAAGTTTAATAAGTCCAAGTGCTGAGTCCTGCATTTTGGGCACAATAACCCCCTGCAATGCACTGGGCTGGGGACAGTGTGGCCGGACAGTGCCCAGGCAGAAAGGGACCTAGGGGTTCTGGCCCACAGCTGACTGAACATGAGCCAACAGTGTGCCCTGGTGGCCAAGAAGGCCAACAGTATCCTGGCCTATAGCAGAAATGGTGTAGCCAGCAGGAGCAGAGAGGACATTCTTCTCCTGTACTTGGCACTGGTGAGGCCACACCTTGAGTGCTGTGTCCAGTTCTGGGCCCCTCAGTTTAGGAAGGACGTTGAGTCGCTTGAGCGCGTCCAGAGGAGGGCAACAACGCTGGTGAGGGGCTTGGAACACAAGCCTTATGAGGAGTGGCTGAGGGAACTGGGGTTGTTTAGCCTGGAGAGAAGGAGACTCAGAGGCAACCTTATCACTCTCTACAACTTTCTGAAAGATGGTTGTAGTCAGGTGGGAGTTGGTCTTTTTCTCTAGGCAGCAACTGACAGAATGAGAGGACAGACATGGTCTTAAGCTGTGCCAAGGGAAATACAGTTTGGCTATTAGGAAAAAGTTTTTTGCAGAAAGGGTGATAAAGTACTGGAACGGTCTGCCGGCGGTGTGGTGGAGTCACCATCCCTGCATATGTTTAAAAAGACTGGATGTGGCTTTCGGTGCCATGGTTTAGTTGAGGTGTTAGGGCTGGGTTCGACTCGATGATCTTGGAGATCTCTTCCAGCCTAATGATTTTGTGGTTCTGTGATCTGTCCAGAGACACAAGTGTTGGATGGAGTATTCTAAAGGTGTGCCAGCACTCATGCTTAAAATACCAGGTATATATGTTGTTTCTCCCTTTGGCATAACTTGCAACACCTTTTCCTTCAACATAGTTCATAACAGTAAGACTGTTGTCATGCACTTGGTGTTATTTTGAACTCAACATCCTATCAAGGTGACACCTCCTTTAATTCCCTTTAGGGATAGTGTAGTGGTTTCACGTTCACCTCTGTTTCTGTTTACTAACTTTAGTGTAGCAGTCTAAATTTTTTTTCTGCTGTGAGATAGGATCAGGAGGAAAAGGCAGAATAGGCCCAACTTAAAGGTTACAAAGATAGTTTTATAAACACGCACTAAAAGGAGAAAAAGAAAAAGAAAAGGAAACCTTCAAAACATTCTTCCTTCACCTACAAACTGTTCACTTTCCCACAATGTAGAGATCAAAAGATACAGGTTCTAATTCACTCAATCACAAATACCTTTGCTCACATTCACAAATCTAAAAAAACCCATCTCCCCAATTCGTATTGTCCACGATTTAAAGGAATGCTCTAGCATATTCATATTACAATTTGTTACCACCACTCATAGGAGATTTCAGCCTAGGACCAAGGCAACTTGTCATCTCTTCCTCACTTAAGATACAACTTCTCTTTCACCAACCCTGGTTATCTTCATACTGTCTCTTCAAATATCTCCCACTCTGACCTTTCTTCTCTCTCAGGGAAAAGGGTTGGAGTTCTGAAAGCTTCATTTTGCCAGGAAAAGGTTAAATATGCCCAGGCCTGTGGTGATCATGAGATCTTTGCTGGGCAGGAGCCTCTCGGGCCCTCCAATCTCAGATCAGCCCTCACGTTGGGGGAGAGGGGGAACCTTGCCCACCCCTCAGTGACAATCGGGGTGGGCTTGGCCCAGCTGGGCCCATCGCTGTTATCAGGGGGCCTGGCTTCTCCAGCTCCCTCCCATCTCAGCTGGCTCCGGGGCTCTGGGGTAGGCTTTAAAACTAGCTGATGGAGCTGGAACAGGCCTCGGCTGGCTTCTCCTCCCCACCCAGGATGGGGGGGAGCAGCAGGGCCTGGCCTGCTTGGGCCATTGGAATGGCCAGGATAGATGTTACCTCTTCAACTGGCTGGAAGGAAAAGAGAGAGTCATCTGGGACCCTCTGATTTGAAGCCTGGGTTTTCCAGAGGTGTAACTAATTCTTTAATTGGTCAACCAAACTGTCAACATCTACTACAACTTCTTGAGTAAAAAAACCCCTCATGTCCGTGCTAAACTGCCACGGATGGGAAGTGTTGATTTTCACTCTCATGTGTGATAGTCCACTCCTGCTTGTAGAAGGTGATATTGTGGTGCAGTGCCACTGTAGATAAATTTAGGCCAGGTATAGGCATGTCAAAAAGTAGATATTCCTCTATCCATGGCCACCCCGTTGTACCCACATTCCACTATTTGGGTTCTACAATTAAAAAATCAAATGATGGTTCTATGCCCAGTTTTCCCTTGAACAAGGTGTGAACCACAGGTTGTGTAAACCTGAAATTGTACCAAAAACCTGATTCTGATTTCTGGTAACAATTGTTCCTTGGTTTAGTAAAATCGATATGGTATATTTTAATTTCAGTGGGTTTTTTGTGAGAAGACCCATTGATTGCTCTGCACCCTATTTTTATTCCTTCCCTGGGTGTTGCTTGGAGTGCCAATATTTCAGAAATGTCATGGGTGTTAGGAGTTGTCTTGATTCCTATGTCATCAATTTTTTTCCTATTCCCACTCATTATTCAGCTTCATTTACAACCACAACAACAAAGTTCAAATTATCCTTACCTTTGGGTAGAATCCCAACACTTGGGGTGTACATAACTTAAGCTTAACTTAAGCTTGGGACCATGGTCATTCTAAACCTTGATTATGAGTTGAGAGGAATTGTATAGTCAGGGCATAGAACAGTATCATAAATCCAACCTGCCGTCCTCTAAATATGTGTCTCCAGATAATGATGCATAGCAAAAATAGTATCACAGCTAAAACCAATGACAGTATTTCTTGTATACATTCAAGGCTGGTGTAGCCCAATCCATCCATTCATGTGCAGTCCATTCCCTTTGAAACAGAAAAGAAAGGAAATATGCTTGGTTGAAAATGCAACTGACAGTATTAATTCAAAAGACAGTTTTGAGATTCAGGTGGAATCTCTACTACTTCACTAAGTGCTTGCCACATGACTGTTGCAGCTTCCCCTACAGTTCCTGGGGGCTCTTCTCCAATCAGATTATTTGGAGAGAGGGAAAGTGTTTGTAAAATTTTGGCAAGTGCAAAGTGCAATCGTGAAGGAATGTTAATACTCCTGTGGGAGTCTGTTAAAAGTGTATGGCACTTCCTTTCAGATAAGCATAACTTTTGCTTTCACAGAATCACAGAATGGTTGGAAGAGACCTCTGAGAGACCCCCAATGCACGTTCACAACACTGAGCTGTGTAGTGCAGTTTCTTGGGTTATAAACCCAAAAAATGTGTATTCTATTTCATATGTTGAAAGCAATTAAGATTTTTTTCTTTATCTCTTGTAATGCCACGGGAGAGGGGGGGTGGATGCCTTCTGATAATGGCCCAGCCATTAAAACCAGGTGGAGCAGTGTTTCTTATCTCTTTCACCACCCGTCCATCCTCCAGGGGGATACCTTCTGATAATGGGCCATGAAGGCTCACCAATGACACGACACATTACATCACCCCATTGTGAGATGCTCCACCCCGTGCGGGGAGGAGCCAACCGTTCCTACCTAGATAAAAACTGACTCAGGAACCCCAGTCCCACTGAGGAACACTGCTGAGAAAACATCCCCAGAGCACAAAGCTGGAGTCAATGGTGGCAGGTCACACAATCACAGAATCACAGAATCATTAAGGTTGGAAAAGACCTTAAAGATAATCTAGTCCAACGGTCAACCCAACGCCACCATAATCACCAAATCCCCAAGCACCATATTCAGGCACCCCTTGAACTCCACCATCTCCTTGGGCAAATTTTTCCAATGACTGAACACTCTAACAGTAAAACTGTTTTCTAATATCTGATCTGAACGTTCCCTGGCCCTACTTAAAGCCATTTCCTCTCATCTTGTCACTTGAGACAGAAGAGACTGAAGACCACCTGACTAAAACTTCTTTTTGGGCAGTTGTAGAGAGCAGTGAGGTTCCCCTTGAGCCTTCTCCAGACTAAAGAATCCCAGTTCCCTTAGCTGCTTCTGGCAAGCCTCTCCTTCCCCAGCTCCACTGCCTTGTCTGGACTCGCTCCAGCTCCTCAATGTCTCTCTTCCAGAACTTCTTGCCAGAAGTGGACATAGGACTTGAGGTGGCACCTCAGTAGTGCCCAGTGCCGAGGGACAATCACTGCCCTGGTCCTGCTGGCCACACTGTGGCTGATCCAGGCCAGGTGCCACTGGCTGCCTTGCCCACCTGGCAAAAAAATCCATCTGGCTCAAATCCAGCTGGCTGCCAACTAGAACCCCCAAGGTCCTTCCTGTTGAGCAGCTCTCAAGCCACTCCTTCCCCAGCCTGGAACATTCCATGGGGTTGTTGTGACCCAAGGGCAGTGCTCGCCACTTGGCCTTGTTGACCCTCACACCATTGTCCTCAGCCCATCAATCCAGCCTGTCCTGATCCCTCTGCAGAGCCTTTATGCCCTCCAGCAGATCCACACTCCCACACAAGTTGGTGTTATTTGTGAACTTAGTGTGATGTAACAAATAGATGGGACTCAGTTTCCTCATGCCAAAAAAGCCAAATCTTTATTGTACACATCATATTTTATAGGATTATCAGTAGGTGCTATGTCAGATCTAATTGGTTAACAATACACTCATACTTAGTTCATTGGTCAGTACATGGTATTTTGCTTATCAAAATTCTTTAGTTAGTTTACATACTTTTTCTACTGATTCTTATGGAACAGATTACTTGTTATTACAGGTGCAACCTGTTTTTGTCTCCAAGAAGATGATGTTGTGTCAATGAACTTTTTATTCTTCTGGTTCTTTCTCATGGGAACTTACAAACTGCTTAGCACCACTTAGAAGAAGTGACAGGCTAGCTGGTAATTTGGCAGAGCAAGGCCTGATTTTATGAAGCCTTTCTTTTATAATATGTCTACCTGTCTGCCACAGTGTGACTTCCACTTGATCCCTCATCCAGATCATCAATAAAGATGTTAAACAGGACTGGCCCCAACACTGACCCCTGGGGTCACCCACAAGTAATTAGCTGTTATAGATAGAGTGGGAGCTTCAGATAAGCCCTGTCTTAGGTTAAGATTTTTGGATACAGCTTGAATTAGGTGGCCTGCACTTAAACTACTCTGGTTCGCAAGTTCTAAGAGTGGCAGATCAGGTCTATTTCAAAATGAGTTATTTATTGAATAGATAGGAGATAACAGACAAAAGGTCTTGAACAGAGTTACTACACAGTATAAAGCAACTACTAGTAGATTATATAAAATAGTGCACAACATTAAGGTACCTATATTAAAGCTAGGAAAGAAATAGTATTGATTAGGAGTCAATGTAATTTACCACTGAACTGGAAAGAGTGTGCACAGAGTCCTTTCACTCAACCCTTGAGAGAGTAACCACAAAACCAGCATCCCAACTTTGGGGGAAAAGCCCCACACATTTCCAGGGAATGTGCAGAAGACTTCTGCTTTGTGAATGTTTGATGTAGCTTTAATAGGTTGTGAAGTAAAGTGTCTGTCAGAAATTCCAACTTATCTTTCCACTATCTAGCTTACACAGTGAGATGTTTATTGTCAGCTAGAAGTGTCACTTCCATGGCACCTGAATAACCTTGAGACAAGTGGTCTTTAGTGATTTATTTCACCAAATAGCAAGCTCTTTCAGAGGGGAACATGTCCTGCTACACTGGCCCCAACTGGATTTAGTTCCATTCCTCAGCACTCTCTGGGCTTGGGCATCAGCCAGTTTTTTACCCAGCAAACACTAGTTCCCTTGTCCAATCCATGAGCAGCCAGCTTCTCCTGTGTCAAAGGCTTTACTGATGTCTAGAAACATACATCCACAGCCCTTCCCTCATCTACTGAGTGGGTCATTCTGTCACAGAAGGACTTGCCTTTCCCAAAAGTACAGGGGCTGGGCCTGATCCCCTGGTTATCCTGCATGCTGTAGGACAGCACTCAGGATGATCTGCTCCATGGTCTTCCCCAGTACAGAGGACAGGCCTGGAGTTCCCTGAATCCTTCTTCCAATCCTTCTCATAGATGTGCATCACATTTGCTGATTTCCAGTCAACAGGAACTCCAGTTTACCAGAGCTGCTGGGAAATGAATGAAATAGGCTTGGCAAGCTCTTTCTCCTGCTCCCCTCAGGTGCATCTCTTTTGTGCCCAGGGACTTGTGTGTGTCCTTGGGACATGTGACACCTCCAGAAGGGTGTCCAAACCCCCTAGCCCCTGTCCCTCTCTCCCTGTTACCCCATTTCCCCTCCTTCCGCCCCACACACCTCTCCTTCCTTCCTTCCTTCCTTCCTTCCTTCCTTCCTTCCTTCCTTCCTTCCTTCCTTCCTTCCTTCCTTCCTTCCTTCCTTCCTTCTTTCTTTCTTTCTTTCTTTCTTTCTTTCTTTCTTTCTTTCTTTCTTTCTTTCTTTAACAAGGTTCACTTTCTTGGTAAAATTAAAAAAGTTTAATAAAAAAACAATTAGGAGACAGAATAAAACAAAGGTTTAGGGCCAGGTGCTTGGCATTCAGCCAAAAGCACAACCAAGACACACTCTTTTAATGCACCTGCCTCTTGCATATTCATAGACCCCTATGCATTATTCAAACATTCCTTTGAGTTTAGAAGTTCTTTTGCTTGATTTCAAACCCTGACCTGCCCCCACTTCATCCTGAAGATCAACATTTTTATTTCTCCTTGTGACTCCATCCTGTCATCCTCACATTCCCTGATAACAGAGGGTCAATTAATTCCTCCCCTGGGACTCTGGCTGCAGCCATCCAAGAATGTGAGGAATTTCCTGATTATCTTTACCATTCTCTGAGTTAACTACAAAACCCCATTTTACATCACATAGTTTCCATTTTAATATTTTGCTATAGCCTAATAAATATATATATTTATCACACTACTATTCCTAAGTTTTGTTAGTAGCAGAAATAAAAAAAAACCCTATATTAATACAGCAAAGTTTTCCAACATTATACATATAACATTCATTTTAACATTTGTGAAAAGCCAACTTTATAATATGTATTTATAACATCTTTTCTTTCTTTCTTTCTTTCTTTCTTTCTTTCTCTCTCACTCACTCACTCACTCACTCACTCACTCACTCACTCTTAAATAAAATATATCACTTTTTGGAACCAACATCTTGTTTGGTTTTAATCATGGTTTGGGGTATATTTTGAAACTTTCTGGGTTAGATCCTCTTTCTTCACAGAGACTTAGTGCAGGTTTCCACCGTGTTTCAATCTGGTTTAAACACAGAAGAGCAGAGAAAACTAAGATCTGTTGCTGTTGGCTTGGGGCATGGAATTCCAGATTGCTTTGCAACTGTCACAGTTTAGGAATGGTACTCCCCAATTCAGTGCCCCTCCGAAACTCTCCCTAACCAGATACAGCTTGCTTCCTCCCCGCTTTGCCTCCCCCTTCCCGCTCCAGCAAGGTGGAATTGAGAATTGGAGGCACAAAAGGTGAAAAATCATAAGTTGAGCCAGGAAATATTTAATGCAAACCGCAATGAGATAAGAAAACAAACAGTAACAGTAGCAATAATTATAAGAAAAATATACAAAAAAGGATAACTCATGCAAAAGTGCTCAATGTGGACCTCATGACAATGAACAATGGCAGAAAATTCCATCATGTTTTTCATCCAGAAGCTACACCTTTCTTCTTCAAGGCCAGAGAGAGTCCCTTTTCCCCACCCCTGACAAAAAGGTGAGATGGTGTTGAAGTGGAACAAAGACTCCACAACCAAAGGTTATGAAGTAAGTGTGTTTTAGGACACAAGGGGGATAGTTCCACCAAAGACGTGTGCCCCAAACAGAGCAGGCACTCTTTTCAAATAGGCTAAAACTCATCCATATTTATGAAAGTTTCAACATTGCCTATACAAATTCAGAACTTATCCACCACCACACCCCCCCCCCCCCGCGCCACTCTTGCTTTGTATGTTAATTAGCTTTTTTTCGGGTCTGCGCTTGCGCATTGTCTCCTGGTGGTCTCGGGCAGGGGTCTCTCGCTGTCCTCCAAGGCTCCTGGGCATTGTCTACAGATCCAGTAATTTCCAGTTTTTGAGCACTGGTTTCTGCTTATCAGTCTTAAATAAATGGACAAGGTCCTGTTTTTGTATGGCAAAGGACTATCTGTTTTTAACACACTTGATTACACAGCATATGATAATATGTTTAAATTTAGTTATAAGATCCCTATATCAGTATAGAAAACATTAAAGCCTGATCCAAAGCCAGGACAGTATCTACTCCTCTTTCTATACCACCTACTCATGCTCAGATCCTACTAAATACATATATACCTTCCCACTAAATACATATATACATAAATATACACAAGTACAGGTAACATTTCCATTGAAAATGGCTGGGCCTCCAATATGTCTGCTGAGTTCATTTAATCCATGGCTCTGATTTTGTCCATCCTAGATGTCTCCCAGGGCAGGAGGGCTGTGGTGCTGTTGGCTGGTTGCAGCATCAGGAGCTCATGACTGGTGTATCTGAAGCCATCCATCCTCACTGGCTACAGGACTTGCAGCACATAGTGGCAGTGTCATTCAGCACCCAATGTTACACAATTCAACATCACAGACTATTCTCACTCAAAGTCAAATCCTCCTGCATTACCCACAAAATGCACCAAGGTCCTTGAGCAAAGACAATCTCACAGATGGGTTTTCCTCTGCTGAAAGTAGGACTGATCCAAACATTTCTCATATGCACCACAGGAACTCTATCCCCTTCTTCAGTACATGGATTTTTTTTTTGGGCAGAGCCAACTCAATTGGTAGAGCCTGGTAGGTGTTGACCAACCAGGTGGCCTTTGTTTGAAGGCCCCACGACCATTGCTTTCAAGGTGGTTTTTAACAGTCCATTGTACCATTCAGCATGACAGGGAATGCACTCAATGCTGTGCTCTTTGGCCCAGGTGTTCATGAGGCTGTTTTTATAATAAGTCCCATTGTTTGAATCAATTCTTTCAGTGCTGCCACATTGCCACAGGGCTTGTTTTTCAAGGGTCAACATGGTGTTCCAGGCAGTGGCGTAATGCATGGGGATGGGTCTGTAGCCACCCAGTCGTGCCTTCTACCATTGTCAGCATGTAACTCTTGCCTTGGGGAGGTTGTAGCAGTGTGATGCAATTGATATGCCAGGCCTCCCCAGATTTATATTTTGACCATCATCCCCCACACCACCTGCTTGGCCCTGCTTGATCTCAGTACATGTTTCATGTCATGGATTACCCAGGATATTGCGTCCATGATTAAGTCCACTCCTCAGTCACAATGCATCTCTGTGATACATCTCTTCCCTGAGGACCTTAAATGCCTAAAGGGCCCACTGAGCCAGAAATAACTCACCCTTGTGTGGCCAGTCCAGACCCACCTAAGACACTTTAATCCTGGCAGCCCCATCCCCTGTCCATTGTTGTGATGCTTTTCACTAGCCAACTCTTGGGTACGTTGAGCATCCACAGGATGGACTTTTACAGCCAACTTATATACCCAGGCAGCAGTGTCTTACCACAATTCAGTAACCCAGACGGGTTTCCCTCTGTGCTGCCAATTGGTCTTTTTCCATTGTCCAGCCACCTCCACAGAGCTTTGCTGCTATGCATGAGTCAGTGGCCATTTCTCTCATTCAGCAATATCCAGCAATATCCAAAGCCAGCTGGACAGCTTTCAGCTCTGTAACCTGACTTGATCCACCTTGTCCCTCGGAACTTTTGTGACTCATCACATAGGACTTCACAGGGCTGCTTTCTGTTTTCTGATGTGTCTGTACAATATCCTATCCTGAAGTAACCGCTGAAAAGGGTACATGGGGCCACTAAGCCAGTCACAATGAGGCGTTTTTGCCCTTCATTCCCAGTTAGGATCACTTCAGCTTCCAATACAGTCAGCTGTTTGGATTCCCCTGTCATTCCAGAAATACAGATGGATTCTATCCCTACAGATATTAATGGCATCTGGGTACATCAGGTGCTAGTGTCAAATAAAGCCTTAAACTCTTGTGGTTCTGCTGTACCAGCCATCAGATCCACATTCTCCAATAGATCCAATGGTCCCTTTCCTCCACCTGGCTGGAGCCAGGGCCCTTTTAGTTCTGGTCACAGTACTTGTTGCTCACTTGTAAATATGACCTGGAGGTCCTTTCAAGAGGATCATAAGTAACATCAGCCCTTCTATTCTGTCTGAGGACTTGCCCATTGGAAACTGGAGCAGATTTATCCTTGACAAGTTTTTTGTGGTGGTATTCTTCCTCTCAACTTACCTGTGTTGCTGGGGCAGAGGTAGGTTTTCAATCCCATTTCCTCATGTCCTCTCCATGGTCACACAGTTAAAACGACAGGTTACTTTGTAGTGTGTCTCTCCTCTCCTTAGCAGGATTTTGGCTGCTCCCAATAGCAGAGACTCTGGTCCATACTGACAGGGCATGGGGCATTTCCTCTCTAGTTTGCTTGAATCTTTCAAATCTGTCTGCATTGTTGGACATTCTTTCCACAGCCAATGCATAGGTCGGTAGGGAGAAGAAAAGATGATCTTTGTATTGCCAAAGCTGGGTAGTCACCTGAAGAACTGTTCGTTTTCCTTCTTTCATTGACATCACCGCCAGTGATGATATACAACGATGGTGTGCTCCATGCAAACTTCTGCCACATGGACTGTGTGCCCTGGAACTCATCTGGATCTTCCTCCTGTTGTGAGGACCCTGCTTCTTCTTCATCCCTCATTGGGCAAACTGATTTGGTCTTGGATTTCTTCTGTATAGGGGCAACTGCTACCAGCATATGTTGTTCCTTTGGTTCAGCTGCAATTGGAGTGTCCACAGTGCCTGTTGCTCTGCTTTCCTCCTCCTCCCCCTGAGGGTGTTGTCCAGTGATGAACAGTGCATGGTAAATAGTAGCCAGGGCCCAGCACATTGCATAACTTTGTGCCTCTCTGGAGTCAAAATAACATTTTTCTTTCAACTACTTTATCACTTTACCAGGGTCCTGTAGTTGTTCAGGGTGAACTTCCAAACCATTGCAGCAGAGAAATCCTCCAAACACTGGTCCATGTCCTCCCACATTTCATACCAGCCCTGACTATCCTCCCTCAGGGAAGATATCTGAATGGCCTTTCTGAAAATTTCTTTTTTAATTTTAAACATTATGTGGACCACACTGAGGAGACCTGTGTGCTGGTTTGAAAGCAAAACCAGTGAAGGACTCCAAGTCAGAAACACAATTTAATAAGATGAAAAGAAAATAAAGGAAAGTAAAATAAAATAAAAGTAATAGTACAAAAAAAACCCTGACAGAGTCAGAATACAACCTGACACCCTGTTAGTTAGGGTGGTAGTGGCAGTCCAGATGAGATGGTCTGGTCGAAGCAGTGATTCCTGTAGAAACTTCTGGCAGCTCTTGTCTCCTCTGGGAGTCCAGTGGATTAAAGCTGCTCGTGCTGTCCCAAACCCTGGATTTATCCAGGTGGGAATGCTTGGCTCCTCCCCCTGGGCGGAGCATCTCACAATGGGATCATCTCATTCTATGAGTCATGCAGTGGGTCCTTGATGGCCCATTAAACAGAGATAACTCCCTCCGGGAGTTATCTATGAGTCATGGGCAAGGCATTGTTAGGCTCGTTAACAGAAGATAAGGAAAACACTGCCCCACCTTGGCTCCAACGGCTCATGGGGATAGAATACAAACCTTGGGCACAATTTTACATTGTTACCTAGGACAACCTGGCAGACACAGCAACAAGAATGTACTTTTCTTAACACCCAAAGGGAATTCAAAATTCTCAAAAGTTGTACCAGGCCTGAAGGAGGAAAAGGGGGTCAAAGATTGGGAAAAATAATCCTCCCCTGTTTCCCCCACAGGCTAGGAACAATTATTAATGGACTCCCAGAGGTAGCACCTGAGGCAAGGTCAGGAGAGAAACACAGAAAACACATCCCAAATGACCCTCACTGCCCTTGATGTTCTCACATCATAAACTGATATCCCACAGTACAGCAACAAAGAAATCCTGATCTCTCTCCCTGCTCTGAAAAAGAACATATGGGAATACATGCAGGACTAGGTACCGCACCCACATGAACAGACCAAGCAACATTGTGACAGTGGCTCTGCACACAATACAACAGAGGCTAAGATCACATTTGTTTTCAACGAGCTCTACACAGGTCTGTTGTTATCTCAACCCTTTGTGCCTAACATTGGGCAGCAATTAAGGCTGTCATGTTTTAAAAACAGTATTCCATACTTTAATGCTTATACTGAAACCACACTGGCTCTTGCTTCCCTGCTCCCTCCAGCTGGAAGCACCAAAGGCAAAGATCACAGTTTGACACAAGAAAAATTTACTGGTAACAGCAATGAAATAAGAAAACAAACAGTAACAGAAACAAGATTAATGCAAAAGGTGTAATACAAAGAATCTACATAGAAAGTATGTGACAAGACCGACTGTTTCACCTGCCATGCTTTCTCCTCACAGAAGGAACCCCTTCCTCTCAGAAGTGAGGGAGAGAGTCCTTTTCCTTTACCCCTGGCAAAGAAAATTATATTGAATAACCTAGAAATAACCACAGCAACACTCCTCAGCCACTACAACAACAAAAAAAACCTCTATTTTAGCGATTCTGTCCTGGCTGAAACTTGGATGGCCATGTTGGTGGGGAGGCTTCAAAGGGGTGTTGGAAGATGGATGCAAACAAGAGGAATGAGAAGGTCTGGAACAAGAAACACCTCATGGGGAGAGATGTGGGAATGGGTCTGTCAGCTTGTTCAGGGGAGGGTTCAAGGGTGACCCCCGCATCATAGCAGTGCTGGTTTGGCAACTCCTTTTGTCTCTGCAGCATTGAGGAGGCCAAAACAGGGAGAAAAATTACCCTAAAGTGTGGAGGTGGACAAGCCTCCCAGGCCTTTGCCCTGGAGGGATGTCTCTTGAATGGAATGTGATAAGCTCATCTCCACCCTTCCCCAGGAGAGAGGACCCAGATGAGGCATTTCTGTCTCAGGTCAGAACAAAGCACCCATAATGCTTTGTCTGCTTTTCCAATCCTTTTGTTCTTCCCCTTGATACCACCCCTGCTTTCCCCCATAAATACCCCAGAGTTAACCCTGCTTGATAGGGAGCTGCTGTCCCTGGCCATCTCTTCCCAGGGTAATAAAGCCACCCTGTGGAACTGCAACACGGCACTTCTGTCTCTCTGTCCCTTGAGTCAGCCTGGGATAACCTTGCAATGCAGAGCTGCAATCACTGCTAAGACCTGCAACCACTGCTAAGAGCTGATTCACTTGCAGCCATTGGCTGCACCTTGCCGAGGCTGCCTGGTGGCCAGAGACTGCCCAAGACCCCCAGAAAGGCTGTCTCTAGCAAGATTCTCTCTGGGAAGATTGCAGCTATCTGGATAGGACCACAGACCCTCCCAGTCATCCACACTAAAGGGGATCAAGGACACTGATGAGCTTTGTCTCATCCCAGCCCAGCTGCTGCAGGGAGCTTCCCTTCCCTCCTCTCCCCCTCCGCTCCTCTCTCTCCTGTCCTGGGGACACGAGTGTGAAGATCCCAGGGTGCCACCTGCACAGCTCTTGGCTGGCAGCAGATGTGACTCCAAGTTGTCATAGGGCCTGCAGAACTGCAAAATGCCTCAGCCCAAGTGCCTAGGGCTGCTTGTGTTGGGGTGTCTGGGTGCCACGTCTGGGGTGCTGATCTCTGTGCCCATTCTCTCCCAGCCCAGATCATCAGAGCAGATCATTCTGGGGATGTTGGTCAAGGGCAATAAAAACCAGCACAGCATCAAATCAAGGCCAACACCACCTCCTCCCACACCCAAGGCGCCAAGGTGCCAAGGCTGGAAATGAAGCTAGGAAGCTGCTAAGATCAACATCCCAGGGCTGTCCCACTCAGCACTGAGCGGGAATTACACACCCCAGGACTCTGTCAAAGTGCTACCCAGTTTCTTGGTGCAAACTTGCCAATGGCTTTCAATTCCAGCCATGTACTTCCCTGAATTTGCAGGGCTGTCACAGCTGCCTGGGCAGATGGAGGCTCTGGCTATCACTTCAGCCTGAATCTAGTGGCTCACCCATTGCTACTTGCAGGGGAGTAATCCAGGCCCCTTGGAAACCTGATCAGCTGCACCATTCTCCACCACTAAACATGGGAGTTGCTGATTCTTTTCTATAACTCTGTCACTTCTTGCCAGATCCTTTCCCTGCCTTTGCTCCCTGTGTCATCTCCAGGTGTTTGGCACATCTTCACAGCATGCCAGGTTCCTCTCCTACCCCTGCCCCATTTTCCAGTGTGATCCACTGACCCATTCCACAGGAACATGGAGCCCTGGTCCCACTGGTGCCACTTGCTCTAACCAGCCTCCCCAGCGGTGTGTGGAGCTGTAGCTTCAGCCATCTCTGCCTTCACAGATCCTCGTGAAGCAGCAAAACCGTCCCCACAGTTGGCTTTGCTGGGAATATGCATGTGGCCAAGGTGAGCCTGACTGACCCAGCAGGCTTGGAGCGAGTCTAGGTCACCGAGGACTGGGGAGAGGGGCTGTGGGAGGGACCAGTATCAATCGCTCACTGCTGGCCCTCGACAGCATCATGCATTTGCTGGCCAGAGGTAAAGGAAGGCTGTTCCTGGCCTGGCACTGCCGGGGTCTGGCTATCTGGGGACGTGTAGCGGCATGTTTTCTACTTTTTATTTATTGTTAATATTTATAAGTTCTGTAATGGTTTCTTGCAAGTTCCCCCCTTTATTTCTCCCCATTTGGTTTCCCCCTGCCTTTGTTCTCCACAGCCTGTCACTCTCTGGGAAGCCTCTCCTTCCAGAGTGTTCGGAGAGACTTGGTCCCAGATTGGAGCAGGCTGGGGAACCCCCACCCCTCGTTTCCCATTTGCTGTCTGTGTGACATCCCCATTTCCCTGACTGGCTTTCTCTCTTGTGTCCACCCCCTTCTCCCAACCCTTATAAGCTGTAACCACGCCTCTGGCAGTCACTCTTGAGAGAGGCTCAGAGACACGCATGGCTCCCCTGCGAAGAGCAGGTGACAATAAAAACCATCTAGCCACAAAGTAGCCTACTCACTTCCTACCTTCGTCAAGCCTCACCGACATCTCTCATGCAGCTCTGACCCACCGGGGGGGTGGTAGCCAGTCCGCCTGCTGCTGCCAACTGAGTTTGGAAGTATTCTGAGCCAGGGCTAGCTGGGAACAGCTGGAAGCCACTTTCCGGGCTCAAGGGATATTTTCAGGGACGGGCCTGGAGGGACATCTCCGAGCGCCGCAGGGCCGAGAGATGAGCGGTGCTTCGGACTCTCAAGACAGGGCAGGCAGAGCCACATCTTGCTCCATGGCAGCAGCTGATGCACTTGAGGAAGGACTCCCCTGGGCGGCAGCTGCCACGGCCCCATGAGCTGCCATGAGCCCGCGGTGCCGGACGGCCCGGACACCTGCAGCATGCTCCGGTTCACCAGCCAAGCCAGGTAGATCCTGCTGCCAGTAAGGACCAGTGGAAGCGAGGCAGGGACGTGCCCGGGGCTCGGGAGCTGCTGAGTTGGGGGGGCAAGACGGTGCGTGCTCCTGTATGCCGCTGGAATTCCCCAGCCCTGGGGGTGCCGCTAGGGGCAGAAGCAGCTGATTGAGCTGCGGTAGCATGTGCCCAGGAAGTGCCAGATGTGCAAGAGCTGCAGCTCCCACCTGCCGGGAAAAGGAACTGAGTGATGAAGCATTTGCTGCATCTGAACTTTGAGGTCCATATTGCCCTCCTCTTTTCCTCCTGCTCCTTCCCCTTTTCCTCATTACCATCGTCCCAACTGCACATTTCTCAGAGCACAACCAGGGATTTTGGGACAAAACCACATTTTTTTGATTGGGAATGTCCTTGGGGATCCCCATTAAACCAGGGTGAGGTCACTCTAGAGCAGCTGCCCTCTATTCCCGCAACCTTTCTCCCCCTCCTCTGCCTTCTCCTCTTCTTCTTCCTCCTCTTCCTCCTCCTCCTCCTCCTTCTTATTACCTTCATCCCCACTGTGCAGAGCATATTCCCAAGAGAAAAGCCAGTGATTTTGGGGCAGAAAACTGCTTTACTGAGAGTGAACCTTCACAGGGGTCCCAGTCCTGTCAGGGCAGCCTCCCTTCCTGCTCCCCCACTTCCTCTCCTCCTTCTGCTCTTTCTTCTTGCCGCCATCATCCCCACTGCACAGGGCACCTTCCCCAGATAAAAAATGGTGATTTTGGGGCAGAAAGTTGCTTTCCTGAGGGAGAACTTCCCCAGGGGTTCCGGTTATGCCAGGGCACTTTCCCTCCCTGCTCCCCCTCTGCCTGTCCTCCTCCTCCTCCTCCCCCCCACTCAGGGCACACCTGAGCTTTGCCCAGAAGAGAGGCTGTGCAGGAGGCTCAGAGGGCCAGCGCAGGTGTGTGCGCCGCAACAGCACACGGCGCATGCGATGGAAGGCCGAGAGTTCGGCCTCAGGGATGTCCTCGAGGAAGATGAGGACAAGGACATCTCGCAGCTCATCGAAGAGGCGATAGCTGGCCATCTGGATCTCCAGTGAGCACCACTCACTGCGCAGGTACCCACGGCTCACCACACACACTGTGTGCCGGCTGTTGTATACAGCGTCCACAATGTTGTCCACTATGGCGCGGCCAGGGCGGAAGTCACGGTGGTGCAGGCAGAGCCGCAGGGCTCCACGCTCCAGCTCAGGCACCAGCTCCTCCAGCACCCACTGCTCATCCCCAGAGTTGTAGGACACAAAGGTGTCGTAGGTGTAGCGTCGCTTCTCCCGCCGCCAGCGCCCACGTGCCCACGCATGCAGCAGGAACAGCTGGTAGCGTAGCCGCCAGTACCCGCGGTGGTGCAGCAGTGGCAGCACCAGCAGCAGCAGCACAGCCGGTGCCGTCCCTGCAAACAGGTACCGCCCCATGTCCAGGTAGCACACACGCGTGTCAAAGCAGTGCAGGTATGTGGAGGCCCCACTCATCTCACCACAGGTGTAGTTATACAGGTAGACCACTTGCACAGGCCCACGCACCAGCCAGGCAGGCAGCCAGGCATTGGAACAACTGCAACTCAGTGGGCACTTGCGCAGGTCCAGGTAGTGCAGGGCAGGGAGGTGCGTGGTCAGAGTCACATCCAGTGCACGCAGCTCATTCTTGGCCAGGCGCAGCTCCTTCAGTCGTGTCAGGTTGCCAAAGACCTCAGGGCCAAGGCTGCGCAGTCCTGCATTCTCCAGGTTCAGGCTGTGCAGTTGGCTCAGGTTCTTGAAGATGCCGGTGGGCAGGTGGCCCATACCACCATTACTGTCAGCCAGCGTCAGGTACCGCAGCTGCGCCAGGTCATCAAAGGCATCAGCGGGGATGGCCGAGAGCGAGTTCTGTGACAGGTAGAGTGAGCGCAAAGCACTGAGGCCCTGGAAGAAGCGTTGCGGGACAACACGCATCCCATATGGCTGCTGTGCCTGCAGCTTCAGGTCGTAGAGGTTATGCAGGTAGCGGAAAGGTGGCGGTTGCCGCAGGTATCGGCTCAGGTAGCGCAGCGCATTGGCACGCAGGTCCAGTACGCCCAGTGTCGCCTGCACCGGCTGGAATGCATCCGCTCTCACCTCCAGCAGCCTGTTGCGGTCCAGGTAAAGCCGGCAAAGCCGTGGGAGGCCCTGGAATGCCCTTGTTCCCAAGTGCCGCAGGTTGTTCCCGCCCAGGTCAAGGGTCTGCAGGCGGTCAAGCCCCTTGAAGGCGCCACGGAAGAGCACGGCCACACGGTTGTTGCGCAGGTTGAGGTCTTCCAGCTGGTGCAGGTCAGCAAAGGAGCCAGGCAGGAGGTCAGTGAGAAGGTTATTGTCAAGGCGCAGGTGTCGCAGGTTGCGGAGTCCACGCAGCGCTCCACGGTCCAGCCGTGCCAGCCCGTTCACATCCAGCCGCAGATGCCGCAGCTCTGGTGCATTGTCAAAGGCACCCGCACCAGCCACTAGGATGCGGTTGAAGCGCAGGGACACATTGTGCAGCTGGTGCAGAACTGGGGTCCTGTGGCATGATGGCAGTCGCTGAAGTAAGTTATGCTCAGCCACCAGCTCACCCAGTGCTGCCTGCTGTGCCTGGTTCAGCAGCTGCCCTATGCAGCCCAAATTCCGTAGATGATTGCCAGACAGGTCCAGGGCACCCAGCACCGGACACTTGGCCAGAGACTCATTGTGCAATTCTTCAAGCCCCATGTGCTGCAGCCGCAGCCTCTGCAGCCGCTGTCCTCCCAGCTGCTGGCACAGGTATTCCAAGCCAGTTGTGTTTATCTGTAGCCCTGACACGTCCACATGGCGTGGGGAGACTCCAGCCATGTCCAGCAGCTGCACCACGTCCAGTGAGTTCCCAGCCAAGTACAGGTGTGTCAGGTTGTGCAGACACAGGTGGGCGAGTGGCGCAGGGTCTGAGATGTTGTTGTAGGACAGGTCGAGCACGCGCAGCCCTGGGGGTATCACCCCAGGGGTGGCCCCTGAAAGAGCTCCCAGGGAGTTGTTGCAGAGGCGCAGGATCCTCAGCGTGGGTGGCAGCCCTGGGCCCAGTGTTGACAGCATGTTGCCACACAAGTCGAGCAGGTCCAAGTGGCTCAAATTCCCCACGGCCATGGCCACGGGCTCCAGTGCACTGAGCCGGCCACCCCGCAGCCAGAGCATGCCAAGTGAGGCCAGCGGATAGAAAGCCCTGGGGGCCACCTCCTGTATTGGGTTGTGGTCCAGCCGCAGTGTGCTCAGGTTGCCCAGCCCGGTGAACATATCTGTGGCCAGCACTGACATGTTGTTGTGGGACAGGTCTAGGTGGGCCAGTGCTGACAGCCCCTGGAATGCCCCTGGGGCCAGGAGTTTCAGCTGGTTGTGGGTCAGGTCAAGGGTGTAGAGCCGTGGCAGGTGAGCAAAGGCACCGGGGGGCACCTGGCGCAAGATGTTGACAGAGAGGTTGAGGGATGTGGCAGTGGAGGGGAGGTCATCCACTGCAGCCCCCACAGTGCTCAGGAAACGCTGGATGCAGCGGAACAGCCCAGGGTCCCATGGGCCTGGATGCAGTTGCGGAAGCCATAGGGAGAGACCCCTGCAGGCACTACCACCAGTGTCACCAGTGTCACCAGCAGTGGGGTGCACATCCTGACACACCCTGGAGAGATCCTGGATGCAGTGGAGGAGAGTGGGATGAGGCGTGTCCTTGTTACCGCAGAGACCCGAACCTCCCCCACCTCAAGAGGGGGATCACACTTGGGGCTCAGGGATCCCCACCACCCTAGGGATCCCCCTCGCAACCCAGGGACCCCACCAACATCCCAAAGACCCCACTCAGGGCCCAGGGACCCCTCATCCACACCCCAGAGACCATCAGAACCCCACAGTCCACTCAGGGCCCAGGGATCCCTCATCCACACATCAGAAGCTCCCAGAACCCCAGGGTCCCCACTCAGCTCTCAGAGACCCCTCATCCACAGCTCAGAGACCCCCATCAGAATGCCAGGATCCCCACTTAGGGTCCAAGGACTCCTCATCCACACCTCAGGGACCCCCACACACACTCCAGGGATCCCCATCAGGGCCCAACGACCTCCCTCAGGACCAAAGAACCTCCACACACCCCAAGGACCCCTCGAACCCCAGTCCCCAGAGATTCTGGGGACCCCCCGCTCCCCATCAAGTTCCAACCGTGCCACTGCCTTCGCTTTGGGTGATTTTGGGGTTAGAAAAGGGAAGTTTGGGTATCACTTTTTGTCACCACTGCCCCACCCACCTCCCTGTGACGTGGGTGGAGGAGGCTCCTGCCTGGACAGATTTCGGGGTCCCCGGGGGCCTGGCAGGGGTAGGAGGCCACATAGCTGGGTCATTCCCCTGGTGCAGCCCCCCCGGAGCCTGGGACACCAAAGGCTCTGCCCCCTGCCCCCCCCCCCCGCCCCCCCAATCCCCCAGCTGCCACGTGCTGCTCTTTGTTCTTCTTCCCCTTCCTCACACTGAACCACCTGGTTTTGGTTCCTTCGGGGGAAATACTGGGCTGTACTGGGTTATACTCTCTTACACTGGGCTGTAGTGTACTATATTGGTCTGTACTGGGCTCTGCTGGGTTGTACTGAGTTATACTGGACTGTACTGGCTGCTAGTGGGCTGTATGGGACTGTACTGGATTCTACTGGGTTTTAACCGGACACACGCCATGGGGCGCAGGGGGCGTGGCCTGGATTGGGGGCGTGGTCTACACAAGCACGTGGTCAACGTCGGGGGCGTGGCCTCTGGGGGCGTGGCCCGTGCAACGTCGGGGCCTGGGGGCGGGGCCAGCGCTCAGGGCGGGCCCCGCCGGGAGCGTAGGGAGTTGGAGAGTGAGGGTGCATCAGGATCGGGGGACATATTTGGGTCTGGAGGGGGTTATAAGCGGGTTCGGAGGATTTGGGAGAGCTGCAGGGACTGAGGTGCATCGGGGGCTGGGGGAATTATGGGGAGGGTGGAGGGGGGCGCTGCAGGGACTGTGCTGTGCAGCGGCCGCCGCTTCCGCTCCGTGCACGAGCGCTGGTGGTGCGTAGCCCTCAGAAAATGCCGGGGCAGTGCCCCCTATCTCCGTTCCGGGAGGCCCCCGGCCCCCCCCCGGGCGATGGGCTGGAGCTGGAGTACGAGATGGCGCTGACCAACGGGGATTCCTTCCGGACGGGGCACTTGTCGGCTGATGAGTTCAGTGCGGCCGCGGCCATGGGGAAAGGCAATGGGAGGGGGACTGGCGTGCATGGAGATCGGGGGATATATGAGGGTTATAGGTTATGGGGGCCTGAGGGGTCTTATTAGGGTCTCGGGGGTCGGCAGGGTCTGGAGGGGCTGAAAGGATGTGTGTACCTCAGGGTCCGGGGGTGTATGGGGAGTTACGGTGGTCTGGGGGGCTGCAGCGATTGGGGTGCATTGAGATGGGGACGTATATGAGGGTTTGGAGGGCTTTTAGGGGGGTTGGAAAGATTGGGGTGCATCAGGATTGAGGGATATATTGAAAATTGTTGAGGTCTGAGGAAGCTGAAGGGGTGGGGTGCATGGGGGTTGATGCTGGGGCTGTAATGCAGGGGATGTCTTGTGGATACCCTGGTGGGTATTGGGGACCTCATGGGGTGAACCCCTTCTCACACCACCCCCCACCTTCCCCAGGCATCCTGGAGACAGACATCACGTTCCTCCTCATCTTCATCGTCATCGTCACCTTATACATCAGTGAGCAGCTGGGGGGAGATCTAAGCATCGAGGGGGTCTGGGGGAGGAGGTGCTTTGAGAGATCCTGTGCTCACCCCCTCAGTGCCCCCAGACCTGGCCTAGGGATGACAGCTGCTTCACACCACCTACAAGATGCTCATGGTGGCTGCCAGCATGGAGTGTGAAGGGGGAGCTTGGGGGCTATGGGCAGGTTTGTGAGGGCCAGGAGCAGCTGCGGGGACTGGAGAGCATCTGGGTCTGGGGAAGTTATGTTGGGATTTGGGGGGTCTTCAGAGTTTGGGAGGTGTCGAGGTTCGAGGGGTATATTGAGATTTGGCGGGGCAGGGGGTTCTAGGTGGGTTTCGGGGAGCTTTTAGAGCAAAGTATAGAGGTGTTGGGGGTGCACAGGGGCACTTTGAAGTCATGGGAGGTGATGAGGGGCTTGGGGGAGTACAGGAGGTATAAGGGTGCAAAGACCCTTGTGTGGGGGGTGTGAAGGAGGGGGGTGCCCCGTCCTCCCAATGCCAGCTGCTCCCCCCCTCCCCCCCCCATCAGCTTCCTCATTTTCCTCCTCATGCTCATCCTGCTGGGCAAGTGCTTTTCCATCTCCGGTAGCACGGGGGGCATGGGGAGGTGGCTGGGGGGCATGGGAGCAGCTGTCAGCCACTATGGGGCAGTCAGGGGTCCCTATAGAGCATTTGGGGGGGGGGGGGTCTGTGGGGTACGTTTAAGGGTCTTTGTGAGGCACCCACAGAGTTGGTCCTCTCAGGGGCCACATCAGACTGGGGAGCTCCATCCAACTCTCTGTGTACATGACCCTGTACAGCATCGCCCACATCACCCTGCTCAACTCCAAGGCCTAGGTGAGACCCCCACACCCACTTGTATTTGTGCCATTTGGAGAGGGTATTGGGTATTTGGGGGGTATTTTGGGATGCAGGGACAGTTCTTTGACCACAGGGAGGTGCTGTTTGAGGGGGGTCAGTTCTTTTACCCCCATCAGGTGCTTTATAATTGTGAGGTTCAGGTGAGACCTCTGTGTGTCGAGAGGTTTGCACGTCTTCATTGAAGACTAGAAGCTGGGTAGTTGTAAAAGAAGTCCTTTATTGCATCATTAAATCATTCCATGAAGGCGAAGTTATTAGAGTCCATAGCAGTATGCAGAAGCCTTCTAACATAAAGTCTCTAAGTCCCAAGCAGAAGCTGCAGCCACAGCTGCAGTAGAGGCATCAATAGTCTGTGTCCCATGAGCATCATCAATAGCAACAACAGCGGCATCGGTGTTTTTGCAAGTCCTATGTGTGTGTGTTCTCAAAATAGTGCATTTTTATTCTATTTTTAGCGAATTGGGTACTTACATGAATTTTCTGTATTCTTTCTGGGTCAATCCTAAGTTAAGATTGATGTGCAAAGGCAAACGCAAATTCTACGTATATAATTCTATCTGTTCCATCTAGGAATTTTCAGCAAGGCTACATTATTTTTGTTATGACTAGAATTTAGCTAACTTTGCAAAAGGCAATATTACGGAATTGTAAATTAGGCATTAGGGCTTCTCTTACTAGCTAATACAGGCACTTAATATAATCTATTTATTTAAAACTAAACTTGCATTTCTGCTTCATGTCTGTGTGGATTTATGTATTTTAGTTTCTCTGAAGGTTCTAATTCAGTCCTCACATTTCTGGGCACTCCGGGGCCTGTATGGATTTGACTCAGGGGATTCATATTCCAGCACCTGTGCGCAGCAGCATTTGGGGAATATGGAGGGCATTTGGAGGGGTATGCGTATTTGGATGGTGTTTGGCTTTGTGGGGTTTGTCTTTGGGGGAGAGGCAGTTTTTTGAGCCCGGTCAAGTGCTGTAGCCCTACATGTCATCTGCTGGGCATGGGCTCATTGTGCTGCAGTTCAGGGCCTTCGGCTGGCTCTGCGATGCCATTGCCATCACAGTCACCATTGTCCTTGAGTATCACTACTTCTACCTTCCCTTCCTGGGGGCTTAAGCCCTGTGGTGAGTCCAGGGGGGTAGCTGGAGGGCATCTGAGGTCTCTCAAACAAGGGTCTCTCAAAGGGGTCTCATGAGGGTCTCACAGGAGTCTCACAAGGGTCACTCTCATAGAGGTCTCACAAGGGTCTCCCAGGCCGAAAACTCTTCAAGGAAAAATGCCACTCAGTTTCCAGTGGGCAAGTCCTCAGGCAGAATTGAAAGGCTGATGTTACTTCTGACCCTCTGGAAGGGACCTCCAGGTCCTACTGACAAGAAGCAAGCAACAAGTACTGTGATCACAGCTAGAGGGGCCCTGGCTCCAGACAGGTGTGGGAAAAGGACAGTGGGGTCTATTGGATCGTCTGGATCCATGGCCTGGCACAGCAGAGCCACAGGAGCACAAGGCTTTAGATGACACTGGTGCACAATGTACCCTGATCTGCCATCATGCAGGGGGCAGAATCCATCTCTGTTTCTGGGGTGACAGGGACTATACTGGAAGCTGAAGTGCTCCTGACTGGGCATGAGTGGCAGAAAAACTCCATTGTCACTGGCCTAGAGGCTCCACGTATCCTTGGCATAGATCACCTCAGGAGAAGTATTTCAAGGACCCAAAAGGACATCATTGGGCTCTGGGAGAGCTGCTGTGGAGACAGAAGAAATTAAGACAGCTGAATCCCTTGCTTGGTCTTTCAGAGGACCCTTCTGCTGTGGGACTGCTGAGGGTTGAAGAACAACAAGTACTGATGGCCAGCACAAGAGTTTCCCATTGGCAACATGGCCCTGACTGGGACTTCAGGACCCTGTCCATGAGCTGATCCATGAGCTGGAGAGCTGGGTGTGCTCAGCTAGACTCGCGTACCCTTCAACAGCCCCACATGACCCCTGCCTGAGTCCTGTGGACAGTGGACACTGACAGTGGACTGTCATGGCCTGAATGAAGTCACACCATCACTGAGTGCTGCCATCCTGAACATGTTGGAACTTAAGTAAGAGCGGGAGTCCCAAGGCAGCAGATTGGTGCCACAGCAGAGGAAGCTTTTGAGAAAGGGGAAAAGATAATCCAGATCCTCCTGAAGGCTAGTTTTGCCATAAAACAGAGTAACGTTAAGTGACCTGTCCAGGAAATTCAGTTTTTAGAAGTAAAATAGCAAAATGGACAGTGTCAGATTCTGGTGGACGTGGCCAACAAAATAGCAGCTCTGTCCCCACTGACCAACAGGAAGGAAACACAGGCTTTCCTGGCACTGTGGTATTTTGGAGAAGGCATATTTCCAGGCTACAATCAGATTGTAAACCCTCTCTATCATGTGGCATGGAGGAAGATTGATTTCAAGTGGAGTCCTTAATAGCAACAAGCTTTTGAACAAATTAAAGAGATTGTTCCTACAGTAGTCATTGGACCAGTCAGTATGAAGGCCCAGGGGCCTGCCAATAGGAGATACACCCTCTTAGATCAGGGTGAGAAAAACCTTCTTCCCATGGGCCTTTGCAGCCACATGTTAATATTTCTTAGGTTTCATTGTTCTGCTGGTTTGTTAAGTTTATGTCACCCTCTTCAGCCCTTATTCACCATATATGCACTCCTCCTAGAATGTTCTTCTAGGAGGTTCAATGGACCCCATTGTGTTATTTTTGCTGCACTATCCTGTCCCTGTTATCCTATTAGTCCCCCCAGTTCCTAGCCACCCCTTTGCACCATTTTCCCCCATTCCTATTGGACCTTGACCGTCCGGTCTGGTATATAACCCTGGATCCTTGGCCTCATTTTGGCTCTCATCCCTGGAACATATTTGAGGCTGGACCCATGTCTCGGTTTTGAAAGAAGACAGGTATCTGCTAAAGAGAGGCAGGGCCTCTCTTGGAATGGATAATTCAAATCCCCTTCCCTGAAATTATTATAATTTAGAAAATTAAAACGGCTCTCAGGCAGAGATATGGGAATAGGAATAACAGTTCTTTACTAATAGGTATAACAAGGCAAACAAACAACAACAACTACAGCAATTAATAGCGAAAAACAGAACCAGGGACCTTGATGGAGCTTGGTCCCACAAAACCCGGGGCAGTCTGGTCTCTGGGGGACTCCAGAGAAAAGGTACCAAGCTGGAACAGTGGGGAATCCCGGGTTGGTGGATCAGATGAAGTTCAGAGCTCCGTCAGTAGTCACTAGAAGGCAAAGGGGTCTGGCAGGGAGGCCAGTGCGGGCCCGCGGTGCAGTGCAGCTCCAAAACAGCGCCGAGGCAGTGGGACAGGATGCCCAGCCGAGGCAGCTCCAGCAGGGCAGCAAAAAGAGGAATCCGGATCCGGGCACACGAGCAGACGATGGCAGCTCTCTCTCCAGGATCAGATCCCGGTGGTGCCGTGAGAAACTCACGCAGCAACGGCAGCCCCCGTCCGCTCCCGACGCAGACCACACCAAAAAGTGAAGCTGCCCCCCCCCCCCCAGCCCCCGTCTTTCTCTCCCCCCCCCACCCCTCGGGGGAAACTCCCAGAGACAAAGGGTGTAGCCAAGTGCCAGCTTCTATGCTTTGTTTTCACCTGAGCACTCATAAGTACCCGGCAATCAGTTGCCTTGCAACCCTTGGGAAAAAATTCTATAGGTGAAAAGGATAAACAAGTCTAACCCCCAACAACCCACAATGCATGTGCTGATAATAAACAGCACTTGGATTTCCAAATGGGACCCTATCTCCTCACCTTTATCGTCAGCCCTTTATTAGCAGAGGGCACTGGGCCCCAAAGGTGCACGTCACTCTCAGGGACACGCTGTTGCATGATGCAACAAGTCAGGACAGGACAAGATGTGGAAAATGTGTTCCACATTGCAGCCAGGGAGAGTGGTCCATCCTGAAGCCCCTGGCAGAAGTGATCTGGAAAAGTTCAAGGACCACCCTATAGTTCTTGAGTCTGGGATACAAAGGATCTGAGGCCAGCTATATTCCTACACTACACTGCAGATGCTGGCAGCTTATGAGGAGGTTCCATCTGTTTCAGAAGTAATTGGCACCAAAGCACAGCTTCCACTGGCACCAGACTGCCCGTGCTGGGCTGGATGTTCAAAGGGAAGGGGATCTTGGAAGTCATTACGAACTCGCCCAGAGGCAAAAATTTCAAATTATCATCAGAAGAGGAGGAGGTGAGGGTGGCACATTTTAAGGAGGCCCTGGCTACCAAAAAATGAAAAGCGTCACTCTTTTTTTACTGATGGTTCTGCCATATTGTAAGGATGCATCCAGAATAGAAAGCTGCTGTATGGAGTCGTACATGAAAACTTGTAGAAGCCACTGAAGGACAAGGTGGATCCAGTCAGATTACAGAGCTTAAAGCTTAAAGTCATCTTTGGATATGGGTGAATGAGAGAAGTGGCCAACACTCTGCCTCTGTACTGACTCATGGATGGTGGCAAGAGCTCTGTGGGGTGGCTGGAATGATGGAAAAAGGAAAATTGGCAGCACAAGGGAAACCCATCAGGGCTACTGGACCGGAGCAAGGCATCACTGCCCATGGGAGAAGTTGGCTGTGAAAGTCCGTCCTGTGGATGCTCATGTACCCAAGAGTTGGGCATTGATGAACAGCGCAACAACAGACAGGGCTATGGTGCTGCCAGAATTAAAATGTCTCAGGTGGGTCTGGACTGGCCACACAAGTGTGAATTATTTCTAGCTCAGTGGTCCCATGATGCCTCAGGTAACCAGTGTTTCAGGGGCAGATGAGAGGCTGCCCAGGGGAGGTAAAGATCTTTCTGTCCTGGAACATTTTGTATGGGAGCAATCCTTGGATGGATCCAGATTTTGAGCTTGGCACCAAATTTAGGAGGTTGGGCTCAGAAAGTGAATGAAAGAACATTTCCTTGGGAGGAGAAAAACCTAGTCCTACTGTTGGTGCTGCAGATGATTGTCTGCCCAGGAAAGAAAAAGGCAAGCACAGCCTATCTCTCCAGGCACCAATTCTGTTGGAGCAATCCTTGAACATATTCATTAGTAGAGGTGGTTTCCAAATTCTCATATGTGCTCCTGAAGGGGAATGACACTGCTTTTCCTTGGAAAATAAATCACTAGTCACAGTGTTTCAGGACAAAAATGTTTTGCTGGTCCTCACCTCCACGTGGCAGATGATCATCTGCAGTACCATCAGTCAGACAAGGTGTTTCCCTTCACAGGCATAGGCACATTCACATTGAAGAATCTGCACATTGAATTCTTCACATTGAAGAATCTACTTCTGGCATTTGGAGCTGAGTTCTAGTATTGAATGTAGGGATTGCTCTCACACCAAATAGACTGGGGCAGAAAAGTCTTCCTGGCATTTTTCTCCCCTTCCCACTTTATAATCTGTGGCTAGCTCCTTTCCCTCCCATGTAAAAGCACTGTCATTCAATTTCAGGAGTCACACAATTTTGTATACCACCTCCAATACTGAATTTGTCCAAGGATTGCTCCCAAACTAAGGCTCCAGGACAGAAAGGTCTTGCTGGCATGTCTCTCTACTGGGCAGATGATCATCAGCCCCAGTGTTTGCGGTGCTAATGAGAGGCTGAACAGGGGAGGTAAAGGCCAGCCAAGACCTCTATTGTGGCACCTTTTTGGTGGGAGCAGTCCTTGGACATAATATTGGAAGCGTTATCTAATTTGGGTAATGGGTAGAATCCCTGGACATATTCAATTAACTGCACTTACATCTGAAAAGCATTTGTCATGTAGAATGCATGTACTAAATTACTATACTTACTAACTTAAATAAAAGAAGTTACTCCACCCTGTGGGTTGAACTTGTTAATGTGTGAACCAAATTTGGTTCCTGCTGGCAGTGTTTGCTCCTGCAAGAAGGATAAGCTCTCCTTGGATGGTTAACTTGATCTTCAGAGGGGGTGTGCTGGAATCATTACTGATACCGTTCCTGGATAGAAAAAACAGTATGAGTCTCGGCAGTGTTACTCTGGACAGGTTACCCCTTAGTGGCTCAAATTGTTTAATCATTCGGACTAATGACAAAAGTCCTTTTTCCCACTCAGAGTCTCTCTGTTCCATCTCCTTAAATGCAGTTGAGTTGAATAGTGGATATTTCTTTGGTCTTTCATGATGTTAGGCCTTGACATTCCTCAGGAGGAATCTCAACTTCTACTTTATGAAGTGTTTGCCCACTCTGTTGCTGCTTCCCATGTTCTCAGAGGGATCTCCTGCAATTTGAGTTGTCCTCCATGGGTAGGGTGCTCTCCTAATTTGAGTTATCAGTTCCACAAAATTTAGTACAGCAGTGATTGTAGATGTGGTACTGGCATTCAACTGCCTGTAATAAACTGTAAGCCACAACTGTCTGTTCGGCTCTTTCATGAGCCAGACCCTGAGACTGGCTCAGTTGGTCTGAGCATGGTGCTCATAACAGCACAGTTGTTGGTTCAATCTCTGTATGGCCCATTTACTTAACAGCTGGACTTGATGATCCATTCAACTCAGAATATTTCGTGATATGTCACATAATGACAATGCCAACAGCAAACTTGCTAAACAGTGGCAACCTCTATGAGACTGGAGTGTGTTAAAATGATCACTGGCCATTTTCTCAGGAGAGATGGGAGTGTGAGTGAGCGATAGTACCTTTTTGCTCTAAATCTATCACCACGCCATCAATGCCCAAGCATGCAGATGCTTATATTGTGGCTGTTAGGTTTGCAGTATTGGGTACTTCAGCTGTTAGTGGGGCTAAATTGGCCAGAACTTCAGAAATTCCACTTCTCCCTGCAGCAAAAATCCAGCACTAGTTAGATACACTAGCAATCCTTGGATCAGGAAGTGCAGGTGCCACATGGAGTCAGCACAGTCTCTGGACTCCTTTTAGGCTTCAGACTAATGTTCAAACATTAACATTGACATTGACTCACTGCCATCAGGCAGACCACAGATTTGATCATTCAGAACATCAAACTCCCAAATATTGTCATTGTGATCTTTGATTGCAAAGTAAGTAGCCAATATCCACTTCTCATCCAGGAGCCAAAAATTAACCTTAGCAGCTTGGCAGGTAACATTTGCTCTGTTTACTTCAGTGATTGTAACTCTTGGGATCTGGGTCATACACCCAGCTTCTTTGCATCCCACTTCATTAGTACTGAGTGTTGTGCTCCTATATCTATAAGAAATGTAATCAATTGTTGACAAGAACCAACTGGAATCTGGATGTATGGGTCATTAGTACATATGTATTGATAGGATTCCACTTGTTGGATTTCAGTCTCACTTGGCTTGGGCCTGGAATGCTTTTGCAAATCAGCCACCTGAATGGACTGCATGGACTCTGTACAGGGTGAATTGGTAGCTTGCTTAAGCATCACATTTGCCTTTTCTTTCAGTTTCCATATTTTCTTCCTGGAACTGTTTGTGCAACTGTTCAGTTCTCAGTAACATGTCATTCAGCTGTTTTCTTACTATTTCCTCTCTCAGATCTTGTTTCTCTCTTCTATAATTTTCCCAATTCAAATTCTCAAATAATTGTCTTTCCTTACACTCTGCTGAAGCAAGCAGGGTCCTAAGATGATCTTTCTCAGTCATAAGTTTACCAATTTGGATTCTCAGTTTTTCTCCTGTCTCCATCTAAGAAGCCAATGGTGACTTTGATACCTCATTTTCTCTGTCAGTCTTATTTTTGGTGAGCCTCCTTAAATGTTTGCAGCCGCCATACCCCAGCTCCCTTACTGAGGATGGTGAAAGTTGTTTCTAAGACTCCAATTAACAACATTAGCCTGTGGGGCCATAGTAATGATAGGTCTCTCAGGAGTTCTAACTCCCACATCAACATCTTTATCCTGCCTGTGGCAAGGGAGTGCAAATTTCCTTTTCCCCAGGCACTCCATTCCAGGCACTACATTCTCCAGAGCAGCAGTGGATAATTTATCACTTCCCAAGAAATTCCTTTCTGCAAGCCTTTTGCTCACACTGCATTCCATCGAGCACTGGGAGCCTGCTGCTCCCTTTTGGGAAGTCTGTTTCCTTGCTGTGATTCCAATTTCCTCATTGTTGTTCTGTTTACTAATCATTCAGTGAAACCCATCCTTCTGCCATAGCTAATTAGCCCCTAAGATGTCCCCACATTAAGGGTCTTTTCCCTTGTCTTCCTCTCTGTGGGGTTAACACTAGCCTTAAGTGATTCTGTAATTCTGCTGCAGTGTTTTATCATGTCCAGCAAAACTCTAACCATGGGAGCCACATACTTGGATAGCCAGTGATGTAGGTGAGGGCTGTCCTGGAACATCTGTCATTCATCAGTTGCAAACATTCTGCCTTCTGTACACTCTGTCCCATGATCTATGGTCGGGTCTAGATCCTAAGCAAATCACTCCTCTCTAATGGATCCAACCTCCTGCCCAATAGGCAGTACTCTGAATTAAAACCCACAATTTTCTCTGGTCACCCACTATTAAAAATACTTCTGGCCCCCAGGCACCTTGGGCTTCTGCCTCAGACAAATGATTCAATCACCTCCTGTCAGAGGCACTTTCCAAACATACCCAGTTTCCGATTCCCATGTAAGTCTGCTCTACTTTTCCTGAAACTTTGCTATCTTGGCTGCTGTGTACCACAGTGTTTTAGCAACAGTTTGTAGACCCTGACTATCATCGAAAGTTTCATCTTTAAATAGGGTTTGTAATGTGATTTCCTCATCATCAGGGTTTACTCAGATGTACTGCTACTTATAGGGTCGTTAGAGAGTCAAAGCAATTTTTTGCCCTGTCCACAATTTGAGTTAAATTTCTTTGAAGGTTCAGTAACAAAAATATTCCCCACCAAGCCCAGCACCAGCACGTCTGGGGAAGAAAGAGGACTGAGAGGACCCCAAAACTGTGGGTACCCCAAACCAGGTGGGTGGGGGCTGGCCTGGGATTTTACTAATATTTGGGATCCCTGAGGTTTTGGAGACTCAGGGTAACCCAAGGATGGCAGAGATGGACAGATTTGAGGGGATTTGGGGTCCCAGGGAAGGTTCTGTGTTCTGAGGTTTTGGAGGGATCTCCAAGGCATGAGAAACGGGAAGGATTTGTGGTCCCAGAGCAGGGTCCGTTCTGGGGTCCCTGCCGCGCCCTCAGGCGCAGGCACAGCACCGGCCGAGCTGCAGCACCCCCGCCGGCCCCGCCTTCCCCCCCCCCCCGCTCAGCAGCGCCCCAAGCGGCAGCAGCGGGAACCGCAGCCTGGGAGCGCCCAGAACACCCACAAGCCCCGCCCCATAGAGGGAACCCTGCTGAAGCCCCACCCCTAGAACTCCGCCCATGGATGGGAGACCTCCAGAGCCCCACTCTCAAGGCCTGCTCCGCTATTAATAGGGGATTTCTAAGCCCCGCCCCTCACAGGAAGCCCTACCCACTGTCAAAGCACCTCTGAGCACCGCCCCTAAAGCCCTGACCCGGCTCATAAAGCAAACCCCCCTACGCGCCGCCCCCTAGGCGACCACTCTAACTGGAACCCCTTAGGCCTCAAGACCTTCTTGGCCCCCATCCCAGGTGCCCTCACCCAAAATACTCCCAGAGCCCCCTTCCCTGTGAGTTCTCTTCCCCTCTTGAATACCGCCCTGGGGTGCCTCATCCCTAAATCCCCTCCCTCCTCCCTGGCAACAACACCTAAGAGTCACAAGCATTTACTAATTTATTGGGGTGCAGCAGAACTGGCAGGCTGTCCAGTAGGGTGGAGATCCTGGATAGCTTCCCCTGGGACTGGCATTCTGGTGAGGGGGTCCCAGAAGGATCATGGGTAGGAGTCTCAATAATCTGAGGGATGCTGGACTAAGGAAGGGGATCTCCACTCTGGGATCGGTCCCTGAAGGGGTTGTTGGGAATCCTGAGGTGGGGATCCAATAGCGGGGAGTCTGTGGGGTGGGTCCACAAGGGGGGATCTTGAGGAGGTGGATCCCAGATCAGGCATGTCAGGACAGGGCCCCAGCTTGGGTGACCCCATGGCAGGGGGGTGTCTCAGCATGATGGTCCCATAGGAGGTCCCAGTAAGATTAGGGGTGTGAGATTGTCAGGTGAGAGCTCCAAGGTGGGGGTCCTGGTACAGGGCTCTGGGGTGTTGAGTCTCTGTGCAGGGGCTCAGGAGGGTCCCATTCAGATGCCCCCCCCCTCAACACCCCGCAGGCGCCGGGCTAGCTGCAGATCTTTGGGAAACAGGGTGACTCGGCGGGCATGCAGCGAGCACAGGTACGCGTCTTCCAGCAGCCGCACGATGAAGGCCTCTGCCGCCTGTGTCCCAAAACCTGAGGGGGGGTCCGCAAAACCCCCCAGCATGCCCCAACCCCCACAGCTCTCCCCGGGGGCAGCAACTCCCCAAAACACACCCCCAGGGGGCAGGGTCCCTCCAAACCCACCCATGATCGACTGGGGGGACTGAAACACCCTGTGCCTGTAAATGTGTGATGGGGGACCAACACCCAGTGACCCATTCCCCATCAGATCCCAGGAATAAGGGACCCCCCCAGCACCCAGAAGTCTCCCAGAGACCCTCTCCACCTCCATGGAATCCTGTCCCAGAACTCATTGACCCTCCCCAGCCCATGGAGACTCCCCCTAGACTCTCCGTCAGCTCCCATCAGATACCCCCAACAAACCTCTCAGCCCCGTCCAAGCACCCAAAGAGACCTTGCTGGACCCCCAGTCCCCTAGAGACACCCCTAGCATCCACAGACCCTCCCTGCAGCACCGACAGAACACCCTCCCCTAACCCCCATGGAAACCTTCTCAGCACTCATGAGATCCCCCTAAAGCCCCCCTCCCCATCCCCCTAACCCCCTTAGACACCCCCCCAGCACCCATAGGACCCCTCCAGCCCCTCTGTGACCCCACCTCCACCATGCCTAGGCCCCCTGACTCCTACCTCCTGCAGGGCCAGCAGGGCCATGCGCTGCCAGCGGTAATCGACCCCGCGGGTGAAGAGTAGGCAGAGCTCTCGCACCTGTGGCAGGGAGGGGACAGGGGGCACATGGGGGCATCAGGGTCACAGGGAATGGGGGGATATCGAGACAATATGGAGGGGATATGAGGGCGTTGGGGGTACCCTGCGCTGGGACCACCACCCTGGAGACACGGAGACACTGCCTTGGGGACATCCCAGGGACCTGGGGACACCCTTGTTGTCACCCTGGAGACACTCTGGGGAGACCCCAGGGACAGGAACACTGGGGACAAGAACACCTGGGGATATACTGGGAAGTGGGGATGTGGGAACATCATGATGGGGACACCCTGCAGAGACCCCAGGTGGAAGGCAGGGGAGAAGCACCACTCTGGGAATCTTGGGAACACCCTCGGCCATGGGAACATGGGGACACTCTCCTGGGGACACCCCGATGAGACAGGGGGGACAGTGCCAGCATGGGGGGAGTGGCACAGGGAACACCCAATCCATGCAGCCTCTGAAGGTTATGGGACACAAGGATGTCTGGAACCACAGAAGGACATTGAGGGATATGCAAGGATGTTGGGGGAGGACAGGCCCACCATGTCACGAGGCTGGGGATGACAAGGACATGGAGAGGGCTGGAACAGGGTTGAGGAGGGGCTCTGGGGGAAGGGGGTGTTCTGAGAAGTCCCAGGGGGTGATTTGGGGTTCTGGGGGGTAACTTGGTGGGTCTGGAGGGGGTTGGAGGGTCCCAATGGGTATTTGGGATGGGGTCCAAGGGGAGGCTGGAGGGTTCCAGGTTGGATTTCAGGGGTCCCAGGGTAGATTTTGGGGGTTGGATTTGAAGGGGTCCTAGGGATTGTTTGAAGGGCTCCAGTGGGTATTTGGGGGAGTGCTGTGGGGAGCTGAAGAGTCCCAGGGTAGAATTGAAGGCTCTGGGGGAAGTTGCAGTCTCCAAGAGGGTTGATCTGGGATGTCCTGGGATGGATTTGGGGATCCCAAGCGAAGTGATCCAGAGGGGTTTGGGAGATACCAGAGAATGTTGGATGTCCTGGGTGGATTTGGTGGGGCGGTCCTGGAGGGGTCTGGGGGTCCCAAAGTAGACTTTATGGGTATCTGAGATGATCTGTATGGACCCAGGGGAATTTAGAAGTCCATGGGGGGTGCTGGGGAGGTTCCGTGGGGGAAATCAGGGTGTCCAAAGATTGGGGATGCAGGGGGTTCTCACCAGGCGGGCGAAGGGGCCGGGGCGCAGCAGCAGGCGGGTGCTGCTCTGGTACCTGCGGATCTCCTGCAGTGCCCGCTGACCCGGGCGGCGCCCTGGGGGAGCATTGGATGGGGGTCTGTGGGGGCTTTAGGGGATCTATTTGGCCTGGGGTGGCACACATGGGGGGCTCTGAGGGAACATGGGGGGTACAGGAGATCTATAGGGTCTGGGAGGACACGGGACTATAGGGGATCTATCGGGGGGCTATAGGTGCAGGGGGGACAGGGGAGAGCTGTGGGGGTTATAAGGGATCTCTAAGGTCTGGGAGGACATTGTGGGTATGAGGGATCTATAGGGAACTACAGTGATGGCCGATATAGGGAAGCTATAGGAGACAGGGAGTATGGGGAGATACAGGGAACAGGGTACAGGGGGCTATAGGAGAGAGGGAGTGTGGGGTGACTATAAGTGATGGAAGGAATATATAGGGCACAGGTATATAGGTATATAGGGTACAGGTTGGGGGCGGCGGAGAACAATGGGGGAGGAGGATCCATAAGGGGAGCTCTATTGTGGGTTCCATAGGAGGAGGGCCTAAAAGGGGGGTCGAGGTGGGGAGGTCTATAGGGGGTGTCTATAAGGGGAGTCCCCCGCCCGTTACTCACTGCGTGCCCGCGGCCGGGGCGATGGGGGGGGTGGGGGGCGGACGCGCCGTCGGGGGGTGGGCTTGGGGCGGGGCATAGTGCGGCCGAGTCCACCGCGGGGTCAGGGCGATTCCAGGCGTCCGGCGGAGCTGGAGGGGACCCAGCGGCCGGGGAAGGGGGGCGTCAGGGCGGACCCAGGTGTCCGGGGCCCCCCATGCCACTCCTGCGTCCCCCCAACTCCTCCCGCTCCCCGCCCGTGGTCACGCTCGGGATCCGCCGCCGCCGCGCTGTTCAAACCTCGCGCCGCTCGTGACGTCACTTCCTCCCGCGCGCCAATCGGGGCGCGCGCCACCGCTCTGCGCCGCCGGACCCCGCGACTCGATGGTGCCGCGGTGGCCGTGGGCTCATTAGCATAAATCTGCGTGGCCCCGTACCCGCCCCGGGCACCCCGCGCCGTGGTGCTCCTAGGGTGGTCTCAGTTATCGTCCCAGTGTGATCCCAGCCACTCCCAGTGTGGTTCCCGTTGCTCTCGGTCATCCGCGTGGTTCCAGTTCCTCCCAGAATGACCCCGGTATGATTCCAGTCCCTCACCATATGATTCTAGTGCCTTCCAGTCACTCCCAGTGTGTCCAGTATGATCATAACGGCTCCCAGTATTATCCCTGTCACACTCCCAATGGTCCCAGTCAATTCCTGTCCCTACTAGAATGATCCTAGTATGATCCCAGTCATTCCCAGTATGAGACAATTAGCCTCCAATGTGGTTCCAGACATTCCCAGTATGAACCCAGCATGGTGCCACTTGTCCCCTGTATGATCCTAGTTGCCCCAGTTGTGGTCCAAGTACCTCCAACATGGTTCCAGCATCTTCCACTTGCTCCCAGTCTGTCTTCAGTTGGCTCCCAACATGGTCCCAGTAGCTCCCTGGTGACTCCCAGTAACCAGTGGGGATTGGTCAAGGGTGACAACTGTCCATGAAATCCATCAGGAGAAGCACATTGGGGGGTTAGTGAACCTATGGTGACCCATATGGGCTTTGGGTCTCTTGAGGGCATTGCCTTACAGACTTCCCAGTTTACCCCCTGTCGGAACCCAGGACATCCCTTTAGATGTCCCGGGCAGTCCGAGACCCCAGGAGGGGGTCCTGAGACCCTGGTATAGTGATGAAAATGCCAGTGCCCTTGATTTTAGCCCTTGGGAGCGATTGCCAACGTTATATGAAGAATTACAAGTCACAAGTGTGTGATTAGGATATTAAGTAACATTTTTGTGTATTAATGTGGATTTTGGGGGTTCACAAAGGAGGCTCAAGGAGACAAGATGGAGGGATTTGGGTGTGTCCCTTGTCTTTCTTCTTCTTCTTGTCCTCCATCTTTGGGTGAGGTGGTGGTATTTTCTTATTGGTTTAGTGTAAAGGTGCACAGTTTAATAAAAGTGGTAGATATTGGTACAATAGTAAAAACAATTAGGACGTAACGGTTAGTATAAAAGATTACGACCGCCCATGAGCGAGGCAGATAGCCTTGGGCAGCGGTGTAGGTGATACCTACGCCGGCTGAAAAGAAAATATTTTGGAACATCGAATGAATAAACAATTATGATAAAGAAATCGACGTATCCTGACTCTTCCTTCTGGCACGGGGCATGGAGAAAAGGACTTTACCCGCAATTCTCGGTAGGCTATCAGCCTGGGATCCGAGAACCCCCAGTTTTCCCAGTGGGCCACCCTACCCCTCATTTGACCCCATCAAACCTCTCAGTTGCCCCTAGCTGTCCACCTAGGCCATCCAGTTGCCCCTCAGTTCTCCCAGTGGGCCATCACACCCTCCATTTGACACCATCAAACCTCCCAGTTTCCAACACTAGACATCCCAGCTGTCCTCCTAGATCTTCCAGTTCCTCCCAGTCCTCCCAGTGGGCCACCACAAACCCATTCCATGGAATCACTGAGGTTGGAAAATCCCTCCAAGACTGAGTCCAACCTCTGACCAGCTCCCACCTTATAACTCGACCATCACAGAGTGCCATGTCTAGTTGTTACTTGAACTCCTCCAAGGATGGGGACTCCACCACCTCCCTGGGCAGCCCCTTCCAATGCCTTGCAACCTTCTCCTTGAAGAAATTCCTCCTGATGTCCAACCTGAACCTCTCCTGGCACAACTTCAGGCCTTTTCCTCTTGTCCTGTCCCTTGTTTCCTGGGAGCAGAGCCTGACCTACCCTGGCTGTCCTCTCCTGTCAGGGAGTTGAGCAGAGCCAGAAGGTCCCCCCTGAGACTCCTTTTTTTCAGGTTGAGTCCCCGCAGCTCCCTCAGCCACTCCTGGTGCTCTAGGCCCTTCCCCAGCTCCATTCCCTTCCCTGGACATGCTCCAGCCCCTCAATGTCTCTCACAGTGAGGGGTCAGAGCTGGGCACAGGACTCGAGGTGGAGCCTCCAGTCACTGCCCTGGTCCTGCTGGCCTCACTATGGCTGATCTAGGCCAGGTGCCATTGGCCTTCTTGCCCACTTGGGCACACACTGGTTCAAATCCAGCTGGCTGCCAACCAGCAGCCCCAAATTCCTTCCTGCTGAGCAGCTCTCAAGCCATTCCTTTCCCAGCCTGGAGCGTTCCTTGGGGTTGTTGTGACCCAGCATTTGGCTTTTTTGACCCTCACACCATTATCCTCGGCCCATCGATCCAGCCTGTCCTAATCCCTCTGCAGAGCTTCCTGCCCCTCAGCAGATCCACACTTCCACCCAAGCTGGTGTGATCTGTGTACCTCCTGAGGGTGCCCTCAATCCCCTTGTCCAAGTCACAGATGAAGATGTTGAACAGGACCAGCCTCAACATTGAGCCCTGGGGAATCCCAGCAGTGCCCAGCCCCAGCTGGCTGTGGCCCCATTTCCACCCCTCCTTGGCCTAGCCAGCAGCCAGATGTTCCCAGTGAGAGGCACCTGCCCCAGCCAGGAGCTGCAGGTGCTCCAGGAGAGGTAGGGAGATGGAGGCAGTGCCAAAGGCTTTGCTGAGCTTCAGGCAGACACACCCACACATATCCAACACCCACCAGGACCACCTGGGGACAGCAGGAGGTTAGGTGAGTCAGCCAGGATCTGCCTTTCCCAAGCCCTGGCTGTTCCCAATGCCCTGGTTTTCCTGCCCGTGCCACGGGTTCCCCCCAGGGAATCTGTTCGAGGGCTGTCCCAGCACCAAGGCCTGGAGTTTGCTGGATCCTTCTGGCCCTGGTCTCAGTGGCTCCCAATTATCTTCAGTATGATTCCAGTCATTCCCTGTATGATCCTAGTCACTCCCACTATGATACCAGTATGATCCCAGCATGGTCGCAGTTGCTCCCATTCACCCCCAGTATTATTTCCCTTACTCCCTGTCACTCTCCAGCATGGTTCCAGTTGCTCCCTCTATGATCCCAGTTACTGCAGTTGTGATCCCAGTAACCTCAGCATGGTTCCAGCACCCTCCAGTTGCTCCCAGCATGGTCCCAGTAGTTCCCAGTGCCTCCCTGTGGCCAGTGGGGGTCAACTGAGGGTTGCAGCTGTCCATAAAACCCATCTGGGGTAAAAGAACACACAGGTGATGTGGGGGGATATGGAGGAACGTGGAGGCACTGTACTGCTGTTACCGAAACTGCAGGAAAAACAAAAGGTCTCCAACAAAATTTTTAGTATTAGAGAATTAAGGCATTAATTTATTCTGGCCAGGATGTTGTTCTGGCCAGAATGTGCAACAGAAAAAATTTCATCCAGATACTGACTGGGTTGTGCAGAGAAAACCATTCCCTCACACATGGCTGTTTACTGGATTTTTCATATACTTACACAGTCAAAACCCAGAAAAATTCATTGGTTCAATGTTCATTGGCCACAAGTTACACAGTTCTTTGTATTTAGTTTCCTATTGGTTATTGATCACTTTGCCTTCAGTGCTAATTAGGTCCTCATTCTTTGTTCTCTTATTGATTTTTTCCCAGTCCAGCTGTCTCTGACACACCAGGAAGGATGTTTGGGTGTTGATGGCCGCTTATCTCTTAAGCATCCTCTGGCAATTCCCAGTCCATTGAGATGTCAAGCTCATCAGGCCTTGCTTGGGGAACAATCTCTTGAAAAGAAACTTCCATTCCCTTCCCCCTGGGCAAAGAAAAACAAACCCCCTGACTAAAGTTAGTTAAAAATTTTAGAAGTTGCATAATTTCCAACACTGTCCCTCCCCATGGGCACACTACCCTCATTGCCACCCTGTGTCTCCCATCTCCCTCATGTACATATGTGTCTCCAAGCTCCCTCATGTCCCTCATGTCCCACCTGTCCCCCCACATATCCCACAATGTCTTCATGTCTCCCATGTCTCCCCCGTGTCCCCCGTGTGTACCCCATGTTCCCCCCCATCCCCAAACGTTCGTGCCCTGTGGCAGGAGGTGCCTGGACACTTCGTGGCGAGCTGGGACATCCCTCTAGTGGTCTTGTGTTCCTCTGGGAGACCAAAAATCAAGAAGGGGTCTTCCCCCCCCAATACAGGGTGGGACCCCAAAACTGTGGCAAACAGGACAGGGCAAGAGCATCCTTCCTCCACTTCATTTTTGGGACCTTGCGGATGGGACAGGGGACACACATTCCCCTTCATGAGTCCCCACCTAGGAATCTGGGCCGCTCTGCACGTGATTGGGACTTCCCCGGAAATAATGGCCTTGAGACCCCCACATGCAACTAATTTACCTTCCTGGAACTGAGACCTTCCCCATGGGATTGGGACACACACCCCCTTCTCCCATGGGATTAGGAGACCCATCACTGGACTGGACATGGCCCTGAAAGTGGGACATCCCCCCCATGTGACTGGGCACAGAGCTCCATTGTCAGCCCCTGCCCCCCCTCACCAGGGACCCCCAGGCACCACCTGGACCTGAGGGTGGCACTAAGCAAGATAGCTACTATGCCCACCTGTAGGGGCAGGGGGCCACAGGGAGGCTAAGGCCCCACTTTGAGCAGCCTCAGGGCTGGAGGCCCAAAAGGGACCCCCGGGCTGGGAATCTGCTGACAGAGAATGGAGAAGAATGCATTGGCAATGTCTATGGTGGCACCAATCTGCTGCCTTGGGACTCCCGCTCTTACTTAAGTTCCAACATGTTCAGGATGGCAGCACTCAGTGATGGTGTGACTTCATTCAGGCCATGACAGTCCACTGTCAGTGTCCACTGTCCACAGGACTCAGGCAGGGGTCATGTGGGGCTGTTGAAGGGTACGCGAGTCTAGCTGAGCACACCCAGCTCTCCAGCTCATGGATCAGCTCATGGACAGGGTCCTGAAGTCCCAGTCAGGGCCATGTTGCCAATGGGACACTCTTGTGCTGGCCATCAGTACTTGCTGTTCTTCAACCCTCAGCAGTCCCACAGCAGAAGGGTCCTCTGAAAGACCAAGCAAGGGATTCAGCTGTCTTAATTTCTTCTGTCTCCACAGCAGCTCTCCCAGAGCCCAATGATGTCCTTTTGGGTCCTTGAAATACTTCTCCTGAGGTGATCTATGCCAAGGATACGTGGAGCCTCTAGGCCAGTGACAATGGAGTTTTTCTGCCACTCATGCCCAGTCAGGAGCACTTCAGCTTCCAGTATAGTCCCTGTCACCCCAGAAACAGAGATGGATTCTGCCCCCTGCATGATGGCAGATCAGGGTACATTGTGCACCAGTGTCATCTAAAGCCTTGTGCTCCTGTGGCTCTGCTGTGCCAGGCCATGGATCCAGACGATCCAATAGACCCCACTGTCCTTTTCCCACACCTGTCTGGAGCCAGGGCCCCTCTAGCTGTGATCACAGTACTTGTTGCTTGCTTCTTGTCAGTAGGACCTGGAGGTCCCTTCCAGAGGGTCAGAAGTAACATCAGCCTTTCAATTCTGCCTGAGGACTTGCCCACTGGAAACTGAGTGGCATTTATTCTTTAACAGTTTTCTCTGGGGGTTAATTTTCCCCCTCAACTCTCATGCCTGTGCTGCTAAGGCAGAGGTGGGTTTTCCATCCCACTTCCTCGTGTCTTCACCATGGTCAGGCTGGTAAAACCACAGGTTACCTCACAGTGTGCCCCCTCTCTCTTGAGCAGGGGTCACTTGCTCCCTATAGACTCTGGTCTGTACTGGTGGAGCATGGGGCACTTCTTTAAATTGCTGGTAGTCTCCTTTAAATTGCTGGAGATCCTTTCCACAGATGCAGGCCCATAGGGTGAAAATGATATTTTCTTCATATTGCCATAGTTTGGTAACAAAATATTCACTCTTTGTTCTCCTCCTTTCCATGACATCACTGCCAATGAGTTGGTATATGGTGATGGCACCTCAGTAGGAACTTCCACCACATGGTCAGTGTACACTGAACCTCATCTGGATCTACAGAGGACTGTAGGTCTGGACACAATCCTGTGCCATGTGCCCTGGGAAGATCCTGCCTGAGCAGAGAGGTTGGACCAGATGACCCACTGGCCCCTTCCAATGAAACTGATTTTCTGATTCTGCGAAAGCAGGAGCAACTAGCAAGTGATGATGGAATACGGACAACTGGGGGAAAGAAAATTCTGCCAGTTACAGGGAGAAATGATGGCATAGGGAGCAGGACGGGGATACAGAGAGGAGCAATGGCACAGGAAGAATGATGGCACAGGGAGCAGGACAGAGCAACACAGAATAAAGCAGGAAGAGAAGCATGAGATAAACAGCAAGGATGGCAGGGAGAAGGTTCCTCACTGGACTCCATAAAATTACATCACAGAACTGATGTGATTGCCTTCCACGACAGGACAGTTCCTGGATGGATGAGGGGAGTGAAGTAGGTTCGGGCTCCCTTGGCAGCCCTTCGTGTTGGAACCCCGGACATCCCTCTAGATGTCCTGCTGAAGGAGACAAGATGGAGGGATTTGGGTGTGTCTCTGTCCTCCTCCTCCTCCTCCTCCTCCTCCTCCTCCTCCTCCTCCATCATCATCATCTTCTGGTGAGGTGGTGGCATTTTTGGATTGGTTTGGTGTGAAAGTACACTGTTCAATAAAGGTGATGGGTATTGGTATAATATAATATAATACAAGTGGCACGTAACAATAAGTATAAGAGATAATGACCGCCCTTGAGCAGCGCAGTTAGCCTCGGACAGCGGTGTAGGTAGCATCCACACTGGGTGAAAAGGAATGTATGTAGATAAGAGAAAATGAACAACCTTGAGAAAGAAACCGACTCATCTTGCTTCTCTCTTCTGGCAATGGGGGCTTGGGAAGGACTTTATCCGCAATCTTGGAAGGCTATCAAGCCCAGGATCCGAGACTTTGGAAGGACTCAGCAAGTGGGAAAGGTGGCCAGGGAGGAGCCTCACCTGTCCTGCCACATCCCACAGGGCTGGGAGACACAAAAACCAGATGAGAGCAATGCAACACTCACAGTTCTGTTTCCTCCAAACTCAAACCTGGAGAAAACTCCATCCATCCCTTCAGGGACACAAATTAGGTTTCACCTCCCAAACCCCAAACATTTTGAGGCGAGGAGATTGTACCAGACCAGGACATTTTCTTGGTTAATCTCCAGAGGCCCTTCCAACCCCAACTATTCTTTCACTGCCCAAAACACAGGCAAGGGCCTCAGCAACCACATTTTGGGCAGTTTTCCTCAGCTTCTAAAGTTTCCTGATCCTTTTCCTTTCCCATTTCAAAATCCTCACTCAAGGAAAAATGAGGTATCAGAACCGGCTGGATGTCCCCAGATTTCCTCCCCAAACCCTGCAGCAGCTGCCAAGATAGAACCTGCCATGTCTGAGTGAAAATATTTTACTTTTCATAAAAAACATGAAAAATGCTGTTTTTATCTCTAAACCCTCGAAGTCTTTCCTGCCACACCCCATATCACTTCAGAACACGGAATTTATAAACCTTAAAATCCTTCAGAAAAATAACATTCAGAGTTTAATTTTAGTTTGGTGCAATCAAGACTCTGGTCTTGTAGGATTTGGTGATGGTCACAGGGAGTAGCCCAGCAAAGGAAAATTATGAGCACGGGAAGGGTAAATTCTGCAGAAGTTGAAGCCTTGAGAGCAAAGTACCTGCCTTGCAGATGTGCTGCAAGGAAGCCTAAATAAGTAGCAGCAGCAGCAGCACCTCTTTATTTATAAAAGGTGAAACACTGACCTCTTGCATAACATAGCCCAGACTTACTTCCAAATTATGGAAAGTAAATCAACATTTTAAAGCAGCAAATCCATGTTCCAGAGAATTCCCTGACACAGGAGCAAATCCGTGATTTACTCTTAAACTCACTTCCTGGTTCAAACCAAACCCACCTGATCTCCCGTTTGAGTTCACCTGACACCAGCTAGAGCTTGGGAAATGTTTCCTGCTCTGCTGATGCCTCCTTTGGTCCCAAGTCCCTTTCACTGCTGCTGTGCCTCCTCCTTGAGCAGCTCCCCAGGTGAGGAGGTGCTGCAGGTGCCAGAGCAGAGATTCCCCTGCAGCCCTGGAGAAGAACAGAGTGAGGCAGGTGTTGCCTCTGTGCCCCAAGTGCCCCCACCTGAGGGACTCATCCCATGGAAAGGGACCTGGAGCAGTTCCTGTGGGACTCACATCCCCCAGCCCATCTCCCCCAGGAGCTTTTTCATCAGGGTTTCTCTTCCTGTTCCTTCGAGGCATGAATGATGGAGCAGCCTGGGGGGGCACCTGCGGTCAGCCAAGGTCACCCACCCCAAACCTCCCCCACTTTTAGAATCCCAGGCTGGTTTGGGTTGGAAGGGACTTCAAAGGTCATCTCGATCCATCCCCTGCCACGGGCAGAGACATCTTCCACTATCCCAGGTTGCTCCAAGCCCTATCCAACCTGCCTGTGGACACTTCCAGGGATGGAGCAGCTGCAGCTTCTCTGGACAATCTGTGCCAGGGTCTCACCACCCTCACAGGCAGGAATTTCTTCCCAATATGCCATCTAACCCTGCCCTCTGGCAAGTGAAAACCCTCACCCTCCATCCTGTTCCCTGACAAAGACCCTCCCCAGCTCTCCTGGAGGCCTCTTTCTATATTATATCTTATATCCCTATTATATTTATACCTACATACATATCAGTCCAAAAAGTGGCTCAGGCAGTGTGTGACTAGTTGTGGCCACCTGGGGTAGCCCCTTTTGGAGGGTGCAGGGGAGTGCTGTGGATTTGGGCAGATCTATGGGTTATTTTAGAGGGCCTCAGGAGGCTTTAGAGGGAGGTTTGAGAGGGTCCTGAGGGTTTATAGGGTGTTTGGGGAAGGCAGGGACTGTGGAACGTTTTGAGGGGACTCTGAGGGTATTTGGGAACTAGTGGAGAGTCTGTAGGGGATGGAGAGGGTCTCTGGGGTTTTGGGGAGGGCTATAGGAGTGCATGCTCCAGCTCCCCGAAGTCCTCTCAACCTCTTCTACGCCTGACAGGATTTGATCTCCACCTGTCAGGGAAGCTCATCAGACAGACTCTGTTCCCGATTCCCATGAAATTTTGGATGTGCGCAGTATGCAGGACTGTTGTTCCTGCAATTTCCCTGGCTCCAAGCGGGAGCACGGGAGCCACACAAAGAAGGGGGCGGGGAGGGGGCTTGTCCACCCCCCCACATCGGCAATTGCAGGTTTGGTTTAAATTTTAATTAAAGGCTGAACTGTTGCTGATAACTGTGATAGGGTCAGGGTCTTTCTCAACATCGTCGTTATCATGCTAATTTCCAGAAGACACTTAGGGGGTGCTTGCAGGATCACTAAAGGGTCTGGAGGGGCACTTAGGGGTCGGGGAGGCAGTTGGAGAGCATTTGGGGGTCCGAGGGGACACACAGGGGGCATTTTGGGGGCAAGTGGGGGGGAAGGGGGACGGGGTGGGCGGGCGGACTTAGGGATCCTGAGGGGCACTTGAGGGTCAGGAGAGAGAAACTGGGGGTACTGGTGGGGCCATGGGGGCCACTTACGGTTCAGGGAAGCACTTGGGGGCAGCTGGGACCGTACTTGGGGAACAGTCCCGGCTCTGACGGAGCTCTCAGGGGCCGCAGGGTATGACGGGAACCGCAGTCCCGGCTCTAAATACGATCTACGGGGCCCCGCGGTATTTCGGGAGTTGTAGTCCAGGCAGTGAGTAAACTGGCGCGGAACGAGCAGCCAATGGGAGGCGGGAGGGCCCGAGGGATTCTGGGTGCTCAAGGGGAGCTTCTGACCCGCCCCCCATGACTTCCCCCCCCAGAGCCCTCAGGGGCAGGGGGACACCAGAACCCCCCGGCGGCCGTGAGGGTGAAGAACATAGGTGAGCCCCGCCCCCAGGGGTCTGCGGGTTCCGCAGCCTGACACACCCAATAACCCCTCCAGGCGCCCCTATAAGACTTCCTAGTTCCCACAGACCCCCCCAACCCCAAAACATCCTACAGCCCCCCGGACCGTTAAAGACCCTCCAAAGCCCAAGGGTGCCCCAAACCCCTTCCTGGACTCCCAACATCTTCCACAGACCTCCCCCAACATCCCTAGAGTTCCCCGCCCCCCTAACCACTCCTGATTTCTAAGTGCTCCCCATATACCCCCCAAACTCCTTCTGCAGCCTCAGTGATTTATTAAAATATGAATATCGATCTAATATTGATACTCAACTGTGACGGACAAAAGACTCCCTAACTGATAAAGTTACAAAGTGTATGTTTATTATGACGGGCAGCGCTGGGATATTCCGTAATGCATGCTGCAAAAGATCACAGGTAATTACAAAGCCTTTTATCCACAAAAGTGTTGAATACACAAAATACAAATGCATATTCATACTCCTGTCACCTCCTCCGCATGTGTGCTAATTAACAAAAAAGCTATTAAGCATGCGTAGTTTGTTCCCTGAAATGAGCTGGAGGTCTATTCTGGGGAGGGGTCACTAGAAATGAGGAAGTAAAATTAGTCTTCCTTGTTCTAAACTTTCAACCTTTCCATGTAGATGTGATTGATGGATCCTTGGCAGAACTCCTTGTTTCCTATTTTCCAGGGCTATTTCAATAGGTTGTTTCTGAAAACAGGAGGTTTGCAATTGTTTTGTGTTCCTGGGGTTTCTCTGTTTTTCATTACAAGCAAGCTTACACAAACATAAAGTTGACAAGCAATGAGTTATTACATCCGGGATAGCTTATCTAAAATCCGGTCTCTTTAACTATCCTCTAACTTTTAACTGATTTCAGCAAAGCTTGTCTTTTCAGCTAAATCAGCAATATACATAGCTTTTCTAAAGTCTTCAAAATTAGTGTCTCATCAGAGCCCCTCCAAACACCCCACAGACCCTCATGGACCGACTAGAGACACCCAGCACCCCACCAACACCCTCTTTTGAGTCCCCAGAACTCCCGAAATGCTCTTGGGGAAATATTGGGGAAGAGGGGATTGGGGGCAATCCCAAATATGGGGGAGGTAAGGGAGGAGATTTTGGGGGTCTCCATCACCTCCCTGATGCAGTTTTGGGGTGTCACTCCTTTATAGGCCCCACCATGGGTTGGGGGTGCCCAGGTGGGCATTCCAGGAGGGTCTCGATGGCCCTAGAGTGGGGAAAGGGAGAGCAAAGGGGGGATTAGGGGCATTTGGGAGAGATGCAGGAGCAGACCCCTGAAATGTGGGGGCATGGGTGTCCTACCAAAGGCGTCTCCTTATAACTCGGCGGTGGCATCGCAGCATCCAGAGGAGGGGATCCTGCAGAGGGCCTGGGGGGCCTGCATGTCACAGGGGGTGGCAGTGCCATGAGTGTTCTCCCAGCCCCACAAGGGACTTCCTGAGCCAGAAGTGCCTCCCCAACCCACAAGTGCCCCCTCAGCCCCTCAAGGGACCCTTGACCCACAGCTGGCCATCCTGGCTCACGAGGGCACCTCCAGCCCCACCAGTGACCGTTCTGACCCACAAATGCCCCCCAGCCCCACAAGGGCACCTCCAGACCCATCAGTGACCACTCAGACCTACAAATGCCCACCAGCCTTCAAGTGACCTCATGACCAAAAAGTGGCCCCATGACCCACGAGTGACCCCATGACCCACAAGTGGCCCCATGACCCACAAGTGACTCCCTTGCCCACAAGTGACCCCTTGACCCTCAAGGACTCCTCTGGCGCCTCACCCAGTGGCTGCTGCAACGGCGCTCCCTGTAGGGCATCACGAGCACTGCTCCTGATTGGCTGTGGGGGGCCTCACAGGGGTCACGTGACCTTGAGCCTGGCCCTCCCTGGCGCAGGGCCTCAGGAAGCGCCTCCCTTGCAGGCCGCAGGGCATCCTGGGTGTCGCATGACTTCGAATCGGACGCATACCGCAGAGCCCCGAGGCAGTCATGTGGCCCCCAAAATGGCTCCTGCAGCAAAGGGCCATGGGACTCTCTCTTCCCACAGGGTGGCACCCCCTGGTGCAGAGATGCACAGCAGCTGCTGCTGATTTGCCAATGGGCCTCGTGGGAGTCACGTGGCTGTGAGTATAGTGCCCCCTGCAGGGTATCCAGAGAGCTGCTCCTCAATGGCCAGGAGGCCTCGTGGGTGTCATGTGACCTCCACCAGGGCTCCTGCCACCAGGGCTCCTGGGAGACAGCCTGGGGTGAAGACGCCCCCTGGTGCTTGCAGAAGTGTCTCGTGATTGGCCATGGGGCCTCAAGGGGGTCACTTGACTCCCAGGGCCCCACTCCCTGTAGGACCCCAGGCGGATCACGTGACCTCCCCCGTGGCACTCCCTGCAGGGCGCCCTGAGAACCAGCAGAGCCCAGCAGGGCTCTGCCCACCAGGGGCGTGTCCAGCGCCGGCTCCTCCCCTTGGCACCGCCTCAAGCGCCATTGGACGAGGGGGTCATCAAGGATGGATGTGCAGGGGGCGGAGCCAAGCAGAGGCTTCGCCTTCTCTGGGCCGTGGGGGCGGGGCCTGAGCAGGCCCTGGCTGGGGGGAAGGAGAGAGTTGGGGGAGGGGCGAGGACACCCGAAATGCTGACCCTGCACTGCCCCCTCGGGGCTGGTGGTCTCGGGAGGAATTTGAGGGGTTGCAGGACGCACTTATGGGCAGAATGGGGGATCCGGGGCATCACCTGGGATCAGGTGTTGGGGATCCCCGAGGCGCTCCTGGGGAACATGGGGCAAGGGAGGGAATTGGGAGGCATTTAGGGGTCTAGGGCGGCATTTGGGGGTTCTGGGGAGCACTTGGAGTCCGGGACAACACTCAGGGAACTGGGGAAGCAGATTGGGGTCCCCAGGGGACACTTGGGGATCCCGAGAAGCACTTGAGGCCAGGCTGCTCTCTCACCTCCTTTGCACCAGACTGGGCTGCTCAAGGAATAGATGGGGTCCCTGGGAGGGCTTTGGGGACTCCCGGAGGGGCTTGAGCGCTCTAGAGCCACTGGGGGAGTCCTTGGAGTATTTGTGGGCATCCCTGGAGGGGTTTGCGAGTCTGAGGGCACTGAGAGTTACTCAGAAAGTTTTGGGGGTCACTGTGGTGGTTTTGAGGGTCCCAGAGAAGTTGTTTGGGATCCCCGGGGAAAGGTTTATGGTTGGGGGAGGTTGGTGTGCTTCTGGACGTCCTAGAGGGGATTTGGCGGTCCAGGAAGGTCGAGAGGGTTCCCATGTGGTTTGGGAAGTCCTTGGGGTGGTTAAAGTGGTAGAGAGCTGAGATCCCGCTGACCCAATCGCCCCCATGGGCCCCCTAAATCTCCCCTAGAGACTCCAGACCCTCCCAGGGAACCCCCAAATCCCGACAGGACTCTCTAAGCTCCCCTTAGATCTGTAAGCCCGTCCAAGGGAATTATACCAAAATTGGCTGGAAAATAAACTAACACAGTTTAAAGCAATAGAAAGCAGGCATTCTTTATCTGCACAGGACACACTGAAGGATTTCTCCTTTAATCTGATGTGTGTGGTGAAACTTTACAACAGGGCATGGTTCTGGAGGGACCACAAATGGGTCTCTGGTGGTCATATTCACTGAATGCTTCCGTATTACCTTTTCTTGAGGTAATAAGGTCTTCAGGTGACCTTTTCTTGAACGTTTTCCTTGGGCATGCACTGTTGCTTCTTAGTACATAAAAAAAACCCCACTACATTCCTCATTACCTATTTCTCCACTGGCTCCAGCTATGCTTGTGATCCTCTGTGCATACCTTTACATACTTTCCTCTTTTTTGCCAGTTAGTTTTTAAGCTCCATCCAGCACCTTCAGAGCAACTGAAAATTTCTCGTGTCATTTATCAGGAACCCCAAAACCCTTCCAGGGACCCCCAACACTCCCCAGGGACTCCCATCTCCCCGCAGGGCCCATGTGGTTTGGGGAGTTCAGAGGGCTGAGGGGATCCCCAGGTAGTTTTGGAGGATCCCCATGTGGTTTTGGGGGTCCGTGAATGAGTTTGGGCGGTCTCTGTCTCTGGACAACTTTGAGGATCTCTGTGGGGTTCAGGGGTTCCCCATTTTTGTGTCTTCATTTTAAAGCAAAAGCCCTTTAATTCCCTGTTTGCCATCATCTCTCCTGGCTCCAGCTGATTTTCTTCAGCTTTTTCAGTCATTTGGGCCAGAATTTCCCATTCCCTGGAATTCCCCTCTGGGACTTGGGTCATTAATTTTGGGTAAAAAACATCTGAATTTGGTCTGTCCTTTCCGAAGGCTCATGGGGTCAGAGGTTACCATGGGGACAGTGATTAGATCTGTCTTTCCCCCAGGGTCATAGTGTCAGGAAAATTAACTCACTAACACCAGAGGTTTTATGTCCCAAAAGGAGACAGTGTAGTCCTGTAACTTTAGTCGAATAAAGGGAGAGGTCATGAGCACTTACCCTGCGTCTCTTAAATTTTTGGAGGACTCAGCCTCATTTTATCCTGATTTCCCGGCTGCATTTCCCTCTCTCTTTCCCCATTGGTTGAGGCACTTGAGAGGCACAGACTTACTGAATCGCCTAATACAGATCCCCTTCCAGTGCATACTCCCCCAACCCCCGCTTTTTTTCCTTGTACCACTCAGTGGAATTCCTTATGGAATTTATTGTTCTTCCCATTGTTTCTTTCATCTCTCACTATCCAGTTTTATTTATCAGTAGACCCACAGTTTATAAAGACAAATCTCTGTCATTCCATCCATCAGTGGAATCTTTCCCATTGTTTCTTTTATTTCTCAGTGATAATTTTATCTACTAGCAGATCCACAGTTTGTTTGGAAAGACATATCCCTCATTCTTTTCAATGGGGTCAGAGAGTGCTTTTAATAAATACTTGCTTTATTCCTTTAACAATGTCTAGCCTCTGTTCCAGGTCAGCCTCTCTAGGCATCATGAGGACAGCGGCTCTTTTGGGTTCCACTCCGATCACTTCTATCAGTGACAGGATCCAGCTGCCAGTTCCCAAATTCTCTGGAACTGTGAGTCATGCCCCCTGCCCCCCTGCCCCACTTCCCCCCCAATTCTGCTGAATCTGCCCAAATCTGCATGGTTTGGCTGTGGCTGAGCCCCATTTGGGGATATAAAGGGTCATTTGGGGGCAAAAGCTCTATCTGTGTCTTCAGAGTCCTTGGAATTCTGGAGTTGAGGGGCTGGTGAGTGAGGGAATGGGGGCTTCATTCCCTGTTTTTTCCTCATTTTCTTCATTCTTTTGGGATGGGCAGAAATTGAGGGGGGGAGTTCTGCCCAAATTTCAGAACTTTTTTTATCCTTTCCCCTCCCTAGTTTTATGGCTTTTTCACCCTTATCCCCACAAGTTTCATAATTTTAACCCTTTTTCTTTACAAATGTTGGATTTTAGCACTTTTTGTGCCCAGATTTTTTTTATTTTTTGCCCATTTCCCCCCCAGATCTCAGGGGTTTGCCCTTTTTGTGCACTTTCCCCCCAGATTTCAGATTTTCTTCCCTCTTCATGCCCAAAATTTGGATTTTTTTTTTCCATTTTATGAGGCTGAATTGAGGATTTGGGGGAAACTGAGTGGGACAAGGTGGAGGGAGGGTTGTGCTGGATGTTGAGAGCCATTTTGACCCAAATTTGGGGGATGTAGGGGGAAAAAACCCCAACCATTTTGACCCAAACTGGGGGGATTTGGGGCAAAATTCATCCTTTCCAGTAAGTTTTAGTGTGAATTTGGTAGAAATGGGGTATTGAGGAGGCATCAAGGTAAGGGGTTGGTGGAGGAGGGCTGTACCAGCATTTTAACCCAATTTTGACACAAATTTTGGTGATTTGAGTTAAAATTTATCCTTTCTGGAAGGTTTTGGGGTGAATCTGATAGGAATGGGGACTTAGAGGTGGCCTTGGGTGGGGGGAGGGTTGCCTCAGTTGTTTAACTCCATTTTGACCCAAACTTCAGGGAATTTAAAGGGGAAAAAAAGCATTTTGACCCAGATTTCTGGGATTTGGGGCAAAATTCATAGTGTTTGGAAGGTTTGTGGGTGAACTTGGTGGAAACAGGGGCCAAAAGAAGCCCCAAGGGACTCCATGTAGTGAGAAAAAGGCATTTTGGGGGCTCTTTGAGGGTTCTGGAGACATCTTTGGACTCACATGGATTTTTCCCATAAAACACCAATTTTTAGTAATTTTGGGTGTTTTTCACAGCAGTGGCATAGGGTGGGGGGTCCTGGTGGCTTCCTTTCTGTGGTAAACAACAACCCCATTTTGAACACAAAATCCCCAAGTTTCTTGATTTTGGACTTATTTTCATGCTTTTTAGTACAGAAAAGGAAATACTGAATGGCTGGGGTGTTTTTTTTTTTCCTGAAAATTCCCTTTTCCCCTCCTTTTGCATATTCCGCAACAACCTTTCAGCCTCACATTTATTCTTGTCAACCAATAAGGTGTCCTTTTAAAATAATTTGTCTTAATCAAATAGCTTTTAGAATCTTCTTTCTTTTCATGGAAACATCTTCTTTTTCCTCAGTTTATACGGGGGGGGGGGAAAGTGCACTTTGTCTTCATTATTTGGGTTTACATTTTAGTTTTCTGGAGGTTTTTTGAGGTAAAATTATAATTAGCTATTTTGGTATTTTACCAGGAACAAAACACACTGTCTATACACTGACTGTATTTTTGGGGGAGAAAAAAAAAGTCTATTTTTAGAAAGTTTTTAATTAAAAAAAGCCTTTTATTTGCTCTATTTTAATAATAACATTTTTTAAGGAAAAAAACCCTTTTATTCCCTATTTTTGTGACTTTTTCTTTACTTTTTCATTCAAAACCTTTATCAACCCTATTTCTTATGTAGTTTTTAAGGAAAAAACTCTTTTTCTCCTAATTTATTTCTTATTTTTCTTCATTTTTAAAAGACTTTATTAAGGGAAAAAAAGTCCTCATAAACTATGTTTTTAATTGGGGGGTTTTAAGGAAAATACGGGTTTATTTTATTTTATTTTATTTCAGTGTATTTTAATTTATAAAATCCCAATTTCCTTTTTCGCTGTTGATTTTAATTCAAAATTAAAAAACAATTTAAAAAAAAGCAGAAACAAAAAAACCCCAAAACCAAAACAAAAACCAAAACAAAAAACCCCAACCCTCATTTATATTTGCTTCAGAAACACCCCTTTATTCCCATATTTTCTTCCCAGTCAAACCTCATTATTCCTATTTTTCCTCCAAAAACCCAAATTCCATTTTTTCAGAAAAAAGGCCAGAATTCGGGGGTTTTTTTACCTAACCCCTTAATTCCCAATTTCTTAAATTTAAAAAATCTTGCCATGTACTTTTATACATATATATATGTATGCAAATCGAGTTTTAATCAAATTTATCACATTTTTGCAGGTTTTTCCCCAAGAAAATCTCCAAGTTCCCTTTTTAACCCAGCCTTTTTAATGTGTTTTGGGGCAAAACAGGGCTTTTAAAATTGTTTTGTAGCATTTAAAAAAGCCCTGAAAAGCTGGCTTGAGTCCTTAAAATATCTCTTTTATGTATTTTAGATTTACTTTTATATATTTATATATATTTTATATACACTTTAACTTATACAAAATATTTAAAACATTAATTGGCTAACAATAATATCAAATATGACAATAATTACTTATTAATACTTACCTATATGGTTATATGTTGTGGATGTATTAATTTCATATATACATGACTATAGTTATATAATACAGTTATATAACTGTCACTGTAATTATATAAAAATCTAAAATATATTCTGCTATAACTATTTTTATATTGTTATTATTATTCATTTGCATTTTTTGGTTAAAATGTCTATGAAAATTCAGTTTAAAGTTATTTCAAAGTTTATATGGATGTATAAAATATGTAAAATATAAATGTATGTAATATAGTTTATGTTTATATAACACACTACTATATTAGTATATTTATTTATATAACACTCTATATTATGTATAACTACATGTAGTTACTGAGACGTAATTAAAAAAGATAGAATAGATATAAATTACTATAAATATAATTATGTTCGGTTTTAGTTTATTTTACAACATATGACAGTTGCATTATATTAATTACATTACATTATTGTATTTATAGTTCTATGTAATTTATTAATAAGCATTTTCTATGTAATTTATTAATAAGTATTATATGACATGATAATATGTGTCTATAGTTTATGTTGCAAGGTGATATCCACTATTATAATTGTTATATTGTTATATATATTGTTATATAAAGTTATATTGTTATACTTATATATAATGATAGATTATAATGCAATAGTACAATATAATGGTGTATTAGTTCCATTCTCTTCTCTAATGTATGCTAATAATGTACTCTAATATATTCTCTACTGCTCTAATTCTGCTTCTTATTGCTTATTTTTGCTTGATTTTGTCCATTTTTTTCAAGCCATTTCTCTGTAAAAAAGAAAGTTATTTTAAATCACTATCTCTATTATAGAGAAAATATAAAGCATCTACTGGGTTATATAATTATAAAAAAGAAGTAAATTTATTTTCTACTATGATTAATACTAAAATAACTATAGTGGGTATTATTATATTACTTTAATTCTTTTGAATATTTCTGCATTTGGATTGATTCTTTGCTGATATTTATTTTAAAATTATGTACAAAATAATAAAAAATATATCTTTTTATATAGGTATCATATACTATAGGGTAATAATTAATAGGTCTGTATATTAAAACAATGAAAACTATATAACTAAGTTACATACTGGATAACTGTTGCTGTTAACAGAGACAGTAATGCGATATACACATGCCGAGATCATGCAGCAACAGCTGAATTTTATTGTCAGGCACCCCCTTATATAGGGGCTTCGAATTACCCACTCTTACACACCTGATTGGCCAAGGGTCTTAACTCCACCCAGCTCACTGGCCAATGATATGGGTTTGTTCCTGGTTCAAAGGGATTGGCTGAGGTCCCCTGTTTGAGTTTGAATCTGACCTATCAGCGACCATGCCAGGGGATTTGTTTACTTCTATCTTCTAATGAGCTAGGCTGGTTGAGTTGTTTCTTTTAAGCCAAATTATTGGTGCAGCTATAGACCAGCTATAGCTGTCACAGGTAACAAATATAATAATATAATAATGGGTTAAAAAGATAACTAACAGGTGTCTACTAATATGTGAGTTCTATTATGTTAATATGTCAGTACACTAATGAGTAATATATCAATGTATATTACGTAATACTGTAATATGTTGATAGCATAGGTTTCATTAATATAAATATGTATTAATTATTTTATATTAAGGAATTGTATTTCATATAATAACATTAGTTAATAATGCAACATTATTTCATATTAACACATTGCTATATTATTAATATTAATGCATTAATAGAGCATATACATAAGAGTTTACCATTTATATATTACATAGTTTTATTTATATGTTGTTTATTAATAAAATAAACTAAATATAATTTCTATTCTGATTATATATAAAAATAGACTATGAATTAGATACTGCAGTCATATCTTTAATGTAATTTCAGTACAATTCCTACTATAATTCTATATAAAACACATATAAAATTGATTTTAAAATTAACCAAGGCCCCCTTTTTTTCCCTGTTTTCCCAGCGCTCTCCAGTGCCAGCTACTGGGGCCAGTAGTTCCTGGCCATGTTCCCACAGAAAGTTGACAAGTCCCCTGTGCATACCTGCAGCTGCTGCTCACCTCCTATGGTCCTGCCAACACCCAGATGTTGGGGACACTCTGAGGCAGCTCCATCACCCAGAATGTCACGCTGAGGCCAGATGTCACTGTGCCCCTGCCCCTCTCTGCTAACCTGGAACTCACTGGAAGCTGCACTTCCCATAAAACCTTGGTGGTCCATGCCAGCGCTGACATCTCTGTGGTGGCCGTCAGCACCAAGAGCTACACTGTAGGTGCCACTGCCCTCCTGCCTATGGAGAGTCTGGGCACCAGGTACTATGTGGTGACACCCCTTGGGAACAACACTTATGGCCTGACGGAGTTTGTGGTGGCCGCTGGTGCTACCACCACTGCTTTCAGCATCACTGTCGCTCTGGTCATGGTCTGGTGCAGTGGTACAGGTGCGACCTTCGTCACCAGAAGCATCTTTTAAAAGACACCTAGATCAATGGAGGCACAGGCACTCTCAGGCAGAGAGTGATTTCAGCTCTTAGATGCACTATTAAGTTCAGTGATTTGCTCTTTGTGTGCTCACAAGTGCAAAGTGATCAGCTCAAAGGTGCACTGTCAAGTTTAGAGTGATTCACTCTTTGTGAGGCTGCCTGAGCAGCAGAGCTGCGTTTGCCACCCTAGGTGATGCAGGAAAAAAAGCAGCGAGACAGAGTCTTTCCAATCTCCAGGAGAAGTACTTTATTCCACAAGTCTGCAGCAGAAAGGAGCCAAATGCTTCCAGGGCGGAGAGATTATATGGCGTAGCCAGAGGCTGGAGTTTCACAACTTGGCCAACGGGGAAAGGAATGGGGAAAGGAATTGGGAAAGGGACTAATCAAGGGAAGGATCCAAACCGGACCAATCGGCTGGGGTAAAAAAGAACCAATGGGGTATAACTCATTAACATAACTTTCTTCACCATAACATAAAGAACTGTTTGCCAGGGTTTCTCCTTTAGGCGGTTATTCTGTCTGGCCAAACTGCTCTCTTTCTAAGGGAGCATGTTTATATTATTGTCTGGTTTCTCTCCAAGGGAGTGTGTTTGTATTAACATTGTCTGGCTTAGCAGCCTCCACACCTCACCACTTTCCACTATGCTGGGGCCACCTACATCCCCAGCACCGTGCTCTGCTTGTTCCTACTTTACAGGCAGGGTACAAGCCCTACCACAGCTTGCAGCTCCAGAGCAGCCAAGACTTCACTGGCACAGTTGTGGTGGCTGACACCCCTGTGGCCGTCCTCTGTGGCCACACCTGTGTCAAGGTGTCTGCTGGCTTTGACTTTGTGGTGGAGCAACTCCTCCCAATGACAGCATGGGGGAGGAGCTACGTGGTGCCACCCAACCCACTGCAGACAGATGTGGACTTTGTTTATGTGGTGACTTTATGTGGTGATGAATGAAGACACCATCACCTACAACACTGGGAAAAGGAATGCCACTGTGGCCATGGCGGCAGGGGAGGTGCAGACATTCATAGTGAACCGTTGTTGCTGTGCCCTCTCGGAGTGATCACTCCGTCCGCCCAGGCTAGCCAGACACAGCTGACCAGCTGAGGGGACATTCCCCTGGATCCTGAGAACCAGGAGAGCAACTAAGGGATTTCTCCCTTGTTGGAAGAGACTGAGCGACGTTGGTGGAGGAAGGAGTCGGGCAAGGCTGGAGGACAGTAACTCAAAGCTTTATTCTGTCCTCATGGGGACTCCAAGCTCTAGGGGTGCAGCTCCAGACAAGCCCGAGAAACAGGGGTGACAGCTGCTTAAATGGAAGGGAGGTACAAAGGGAGGAGAACAGACAATGATCCAATGGAGAACAAGGCGGGAGTGGAAATGGGTCAGAGGGACATTCAGGAGGGCAAATGGGAACACCTGGGGAGGGACCCCATCTGTCCTTGCCCTATCATTCAACGACCCTCTCCGAACTTTCTGGAAGCTGGGAGGGGTAGCTGGGTGAAAAACAAGGCCCAGAGGAGGGGGGCTAGGGGGAACATAAGGGGATTGACAACCAGGATAATACACTTCTAGGAACACAGAGGGGAGAAGGGAACAAACTATTAACAATATCATCAACACGAAACAATGGAGATTAAAACCAGCAAAACAGAACACTAAAGGGCAAAACTGATAACACAACAAACCATAACTCCCACCTGTACATCAGTGCAGTGGTGGCGGTGCAGGTGGTGTTTTTCTTCAGTGGATCATCTCCGCAAGATCCCTTCCTCCTTGTTGTCCCACCTGTCACCGCCCACTGCACTGCATTCCGCTTCAGCAGCATGCTCGGCCAGGATAACCATGCCATCCTCATTGCACCCACCTCTGCCACTGCCACCACCACCCTCAACCATCAGCCAGACAACACCATGGCATGGCAGGCCATTCCTGACACAGATTTTTCCTGGGCCAGCATCACCATGAGCATGATGCAGAGCACTGAGAACTCACTGAGAACTCACATTGGGCTCCTGGTGTTTGGGTTCCAGAGTCACCCTGGATATGGCTTCCCTGGGCTCTGTGCTGCCAGTGAGTACAGTCAGTCCATTGTTGTGTCACCCCAATGGTTGGGTGTTGTCCAGTTGACCATTCATGTGTTTTCCCCTTCTTTTCAGTCCCCACACCACTCTCCTGTGAGGATTTGGTATGTGAGGAGAGGTGTGACATGGTGGATGGACTACCAGAGTGTGTGCAGGAGACTTTCTCTACCTGTTGGCTCACTGGTGGGCCACGCTACCAGAGTTTTGATGGAAAAACCTTTGATTTCATGGGAACATGTACCTACACCTTGACCACCTTCTGCAATCCTGATCCCACCCTTCTGCCTTCTCTGTTGAGGTCAAAAAGGAGGAAAAGAACTCCAAAGTTTCTTCCATAGGCTCCATCACCAATCACATGGACAACGTCACAGTCGCCACAGTCTGATCAGAGAGTGGAATGGTGAGTGTAAACAAAAATCAAGTAATTTTTAAAAAATTTTGCTGGAATTACATATTTAGCAATGATCTTGAGGGTCTTTTCCTAAATAATTCAAGGATTTGCTGGCGTGTAGGAAACCCTTGCATGAAGACACCTCAAATCTTCTAAAAACCCCATGTATTGACCAGTTTTGGTGGATTTTGGTTGTTTTGATGATCATTGTTGTCCTGCAGGTGAGCAACTACCACTTGTGCCTCCCCATGTCCCTCTCCCATGGACAGCTCTGCATCCACCAGAAGGGTAAATCCATGCTGATCCAATCAAATTTCAAGCTGAAGGTCCTCTACAACTGGGATGATCATGTAGTGGTCAAAATTCCTGCTGCTCTTTCTGGAAAAGTCTGAAGAATGTGTGGCAACAATGGGGACCTCCAAGATGACACTCTCTCTCCTGATGGAAAACAGGTGTGGGATATTGTGGAGCTGGGGAGAAGCTGGAAGGTGACCAGTGAGAGCCGCCACTGCCAGGACACCTGCGACGGTGACTGTGGGTGGTGCAGATGGGACCAGGTGGTGACATACAAGGCAGAGACCTGGTGTGGGAAGTTGTCCCAACATTCTGGGCCATTCTGGTCATGTCATGACATTATCACAAACAGAATCACAGAATCATTAGGTTGGAAGAGACCTCAAGATTATCAAGTCCAACCCAACCCTAACCTCAACTAAACCATGGCACCAAGTGCCACATCTAGTCTTTTCTTAAACACGTCCAGAGATGGTGAATCCACCACCTCCCAAGGTAGACCATTCCAATACTTTATTACCCTTAGTATAAAAAACTCTTTCCTAATATCCAGCCTGTATTTCCCTTGGTGCAGCTTAAGACTTCTTCCCCATGTTCTGTCAGTTGCTGCCTGGAGAAAGAGACCAACCCCCACCCGATACAACCACCTTTCAGGAGAGTGATAAGGTCTCCTCTGAGTCTCCTTTTCTCCAGGCTAAACAATCCCAGCTCCCTCAGCTGCTCCTCACAGGGCTTGTGTTCCAAGCCCCTCACCAACCTTGTTGCCTCCTCTGCACACACTCAAGTGTCTCAACTCCTAAACTGAGGGGCCCAGAACTGGACACAGCACTCAAGGTGTGGCCTCACCAGTGCCATGTACAAGGGAAGAATGACCTCTCTGGTCCTGCTGGCCACACTATTTCTGATACAGGCCAGGAGCCATTGGCCTTCTTGGCCCCCAGGGCACACTGCTGGCACATTTTCAGTCAGTCATCGACCAGAACTCCCAGATCCCTTTCCGCCAGGGCACTGTCCAACCACACCGTGCCCAGCCTATAACGTTGCATTTTATTGTGGCCAAAATGCAGGACTCGGCACTTGGACTTATTAAACTTCATCCTATTGGATTCCCCCCATCCATCCAATCGCTCCAGGTTCTCTCTGCAGATCCCTCCTACCTTCCAACAAATTGACACATGCTCCTAGCTTAGTGTCATCTACTAATTTACTAATGAAAGACTCAATACCCTCATCCATGTCATCAATAAAAATATTGAACAGAACTGGTCCCAGCACAGACCTCTGAGGAACACCACTGGTGCCTGGCTGCCAGCTGGATGCAGCACCGTTCCCCACCACTCTCTGGGCCCGCCCATGCAGCCAGTTCCTAACCCAGCACAGAGTGCTCCTGTCCAAGCCATGGGCTGCCAGCTTTTCCAGGAGTGTGCTGAGGGAGACAGTGTCAAAGGCCTGGCTGAAGTCCAAATAGACAACATCCACAGCCTTTCCTGTATCCACCAGGCAGGTCACCTGGTCAAAAACGAGACCAGGTTGGTCAAATATGACCTACCCCTTTTAAACCCGTGCTGGCTGGGTCTGATACCCTGGCCATTTTGTAAGTGCTGCACAATAGCACTCAGTATGAACTGCTCCATTATCTTACCTGGTACTGAGGTCAGGCTAACTGGCCTATAATTACCAGGATCCTCCTTTCTACCCTTTTTATAAATGGGAATCACATCGGCCAACTTCCAGTCATCCAGAATCTCACCAGTAAGCCAAGTTTGTTAGTAAATGATGGAGAGTGGCTTTGCAAGCTCATCTGCCAGCTCCCTCATCACCCTGGGATGTATTCCATCTGGGCCCATAGATTTATGGACATTCAAGCAGCTCAGCAGTTCTCTGACTGCCTCCTCTTGGATAACAGGGGCACCATTCTGCTCCCTGACACCATCCTCCAACTGAGTATGACAATTATCCTGATAACAAGCCATCTTTCCAGTAAAGAGAGAAGCAAAAAAGGGGTTAATCACTTCTGCCTTCTCCTCACCTGCAGTTACTAAGTTCCCTCCTGCATCCAATAGATAACAAAGGTTGGTCTCATCCTTCCTTTTGCCATTAACATATTTGTAAAAAGATTTTTTATTATCCTTTACAGAGGTTGCCAAATTAAGTTCGAATTGAGCTTTGGCCTCCCTAATTTTGTTCCTACATGCCCTAGCAACACCCCTAAATGCTTCCTGACCCTCCTTCCAATGATGATACATTCTCTTTTTATTCCTAAGTGCTTTCAAAATCTCATTACCTATCTAGGCTGGACGTTTGCCTTGTCGACTCGTCTTTTGGCACACAGGGACAGTCTGTTCCTGTGCTCTCAAGATCTCTGTTTAGAAGCATGCCCACCGTTCCTGGACTCCTTTGTTTTTAAAAACTACTTCCCAAGGAACTCTCTGGACAAATCTCCTAAATAGGTCAAAGTCTGCCTTCTGAAAATCCAACATAAGAGTCTTGTTGATTCTCCTCCTAACTTCACCAAATATTGAGAACTCTAAAATTTCATGATCACTATGCCCCAAGTGGCCTCCATCTACCACATCTCTTACCAGCCCATTTCTATTTGTGAACAACAGGTCTAACATAGCCCCACCTGTAATGGGTTCTCTCACCAGCTGCAACAAGAAGTTGTCCTCGATACACTCTAAAAACTTCTTCGACTGCCTCCTTTCTGCTATATTATGAGCCCAGCAAATGTCTGGTAGGTTAAAAGAGCTGATGATCTTAAAACATTCTCCAACTGCTTATAAAATAGGTTGTCCACCTCTTCTTCCTGGTTGGGTGGATGATAACAGACTCCCAATAGAATGTCAGCATTATTGGCCTTCCCCTTAATTCTTAGCCATAAGCATTCAAATTCATCATCACTAGTTTTAATATCTATGGCATCAAAAGCCTTCCTAATATGAAGGGCCACCCCTCCACCCCTTCTCCCTTTCCTATCTCTTCTGAAGAGCTTGTAGCCATCCAGTGCAGTGCTCCAGCTATGTGAGTCATCCCACCACGTTTCTGTAATAGCAACTACATCATAATTCCGCTGTTGCACCATGGCTTCTAGCTCTTCCTGTTTGTTACCCATGCTGCGTGCATTAGTATACATGCACCTCAGTTGAGTTAGTGACTTCACCCCTAACTTAGGTTTATCACCCACAGGCCTGCCCCCAAATAGTCCAGCTAATTCCCCTTCCCCCTTCAAATCTAGTTTAAAGCCCTGTCAATGAGTTCTGCCAGTTCATAAGCTAAAAACCTACTACTCTTTTCAGAGAAATGAAGCCCTTCCAGTTCCAACAGGCCAAGCACCAAAAAAGTTGCCCCATAATCAAAAACCCCAAAATTCTGCTGATGATAGTCCCAATATCTACGTGAAGAACTGTATCTATGACCTGTGTGCCAATGAGGGGCGTCATGATGTGCTGTGCCATGCCCTCCAGATTTATGCTGATGATTGCAAGGAGGAGGGGATCAACATTTCTGATTGGAGGACAACAGTAGGATGTCGTGAGTAGAGGATGGTTGTAGTGGCTAGCAGCTGGCCTGGAGGCCTCACAGTTATAAATAACCTTAATTATAATTTTATAACTGAAATATAACTAATTATATAACTACCTTAATTAACATAACTTGACCATTCTAGGCCATTGGGGAACAGGTCTAGGCCCTTGGGGACACAGGCAGCTATTGGCCAGTTAGCCGGGTGGCAACTAATTCAGCCAATGAGGACTAACCACACAGACTTTCAAAACTATATAAGGAGAACAGAACTCAATAAAAGTTAGCTGTTGTTGCATGAACTTTGGTGTGTTCAGTCACATGTCTGTCTCTGAAACTGCAACAGATGGCTGGGTGAAAATACTCCTTGGGATGGGCAGACCCTGATTAATGTGGGACTGAAGATCCATGGGATCATGGGTTGGGACAGGTTCTGGCAGCAGGTCCAAGCAGGAAATCCATGGCAAAAATTCCTATTTTAATGGGCTGGGATATTCCTTATGGATGATCATTGGATAATCATCAGATAATCATTGGATTGTCATTAGATGACGTCCCCTACCACATCCATGGGGATGAAAATTGAGGGTTTGCCATGAAATTGGGCTAAAAAACTCTGTGTTTGGTGAAGTTTGCACCTGAATTCCAGGAAACTTCCAGGATTTGGCTTGAAATTTCCTGGTTCCTCATGAATCCCATTGTCTCCCAGCAGATATTCCCTGTCCTTCCAATAGCTCCTATGAGCTCTGCTCACACACCTGCCAGCACACCTGTGGTGCTGACTCCACCATGTGCCCAGGGCGGTGCCACGAGGGCTGCACATGTCAGGATGGCTTCATGCTCAGCGGTGATGAGTGCGGCCCCATGTCCCACTGTGGCTGCAGCCACCACGGAGTCTACTACAAAGAGGGGGAGGCTTTCTACCCGACAGAGCAGGAGATGTGCCAGTGCCTCTCTGGTGGCACTGTGGAGTGCCAAAATACTTCCTGTCTTGATGGTGGCCCTGGGAAGGTCATTGATGGTGTCTTCCAGTTTCTCTCTCAGGTGTACAGTACCTGTGTGGCCATGGACTACAGCACCTATGTCACTTTCAATTGGGTGGCCTGCAACATCACTGGTACCTGCTCCTACAGCCTCATCCAGTCTTGCACAGGTGACAACATGACATCATTTATTGTCACAATCCAGAAGGAGGCACGGTAGAAGGGGAAGGTCTCTGGGATCAAAGTGTTGTCTGTGGAAGTCTATGGAGTCACCTTGACCTTGAAACAAGGAAAGGGGGCAGATGTCACAGTAAGATGGCACTTTTTGTTCCAAATCTCATGGGATGCCCCCCACATTGGGTTTCCTCGATGGAAGGGACACCTCAGCCCATCTCCAAGCCCAGTCCATACTCCCAACTTTTCTTTCTAAGCAAGATCTGTTAATGCATTAAAACTTTGGTTGGAAGGTGTTTTCCCTAAATTTTTTGTTCTACCTCAATCAGTCCCAAAAGTGTCTTTCCTTGATAAGGGGAGCCCTCACCCCATCTCCAAGACTAATCCATTCTCATCTGAATTTTTCCTTCCAAGTCGGATCCACAAATCTGTCAGAATATTGTTTGGAAGGTGTTTTCCCCAAATTATTGGTCCCACCTCCTCACTGGAGGACTCTGCCTTCTCTGTCTCAGGTGGATTCCATCTCCCACCACCTCCCCACCATCCTGAACGAGGGACAGGTCCAGGTCTACGTACATGGGACAGGTGTCCTGCTCCGCACTGACTTTGGCCTCGTTGTCCACTATGACCTCGTCCAGCACGTGATGGTCACGTCCCCCAGACCTACATGGGGCGCCTGTGTGGCCTCTGTGGCAACTACAATGGCCAATGCAATGATGATTTCCAGCTCTCCAGTGGCCAATTGGCTTCAGATGCAACAGCCTTTGGATCTGCATGGAAAACAATGGATACACCTTGCAATGATACCTGTCCCAAGGATGAGTGTCCCACCTGCACAGAGGAGAAAGTGGCAGTCCTCCAAAAACCCAACTACTGTGGCCTCCTCATGGCCCCCAAAGGTCCCTTTGGCTCCTGCCATCGCATGATCGACCCCATCCCATATTCCCAATCCTGCATCCATGACCTCTGTATGACGGGAGGGGACACACGTGTCCTGTGCCAAAATATCCAGAGCTATGTCACTGCATGCCAAGATGCCGGAGTCACCATGGGGCCTTGGAGGACACCATCCTTCTGCCGTGAGTTTGGGAGGGCACAGGGGCAAATGTCCCATTTGGGGTTGGGAAGATCTCCAGGTGATACTGGAGTTTGGGGGGGCACAGATGGGGAATGTTCCCTGTTTGGGTGTGGGTGACAGCGGAGACACGCAGGACATGGGATGATGATGGGATGAGCTTTAAGGTCCCTTCTAATATAACTCAATCCATGATTCCATTTAAACTGCAGCCCTCACCTGCCTGGCCAACAGCATCTCCACCCTTTGCACCAACACCTGTGCCAACATCTGCACTGGAAATACCACTACCTGTCCCCAAACTTGCACTGAGGGCTGGCAATGCCAGTAGGGCCCCACCTTTGAAGGACAGGGATGCATTCCCAAGGAGCAGTGCAGGTGCTTCAGGGATGGAGAATACTATCAGGCAGTTTTTCTGGATTTCTTTCCTTTTTTCCTGTATTTTTAGGCATTTATGTATTTTCTTCCTGCATTGCTTTCTTTCTTTTCCCTATTTTATGTCCTTACCTGTATTTTTCCTGCCATTTTCTCCTTTCTTTCATATTGTTCTGCATTTATCTCTCCTTGCATGGCATTTTCTTTTTTTTCCTGGTTTAATGGATTTACTATTTAAAAAAATATTTCCCCCCTTTCTTCCCTATTTTTATGCAATTACTTCTTTATTTCCTGCATTTTCCCTATTTTTCTGCCTCATTTTCCCTGCATTCCCCCCTCCCATTTTCATGTTGTCTTTTCTCCCACATTTCATTTCTTTTTTTCCCTATCTTTAGGCAGTTACATCCTTTTTTTTGCCTGTATTTCTCCCTAAATTGTGCATTTCCATTTATTTTCCTGTATTTTCCCTATTTTTCCTGTATTTATGCTTTCCCCCTGCATTTTCCCCTACTTTTATGCATTTATGGTTTTTCTTCCTGCATTCCCCCCTTTTCTCTATTTTTATGCATTTACATCCCTTTTCCTTGTATTTCATTCATTATTTTCCCTATTCTTCTGCACTTATATCCTCTTTTCCTGAATATTTTTTTTTATCTCCTGTTTTCATGGATTGCCCTTTCTCCCTTCTCCCTCCCTGCGGCCCCATGGGTTGCTTTTCTGGGATTGCTGCCAGCACCATTGCACCTGTAGTCCTGGCCAGAGCCTTACCTGCCATGACCACACTTGCACCAAGGATGAACCCTGTGAAATCTGGGAAGAGGTCTTGGGATGCATCAATAAAAGTCAAGGGAAATGGAGGAAAATGGGGTTTTAGAGGGAGATCAGATCCCGAGACGATTGGGGAGTTGATTTAGTGGGGGAAAAATGAAGGGGAGGTGGAGGGAACAGAATCCTATCTCTGGCACTAATGTTCAGGGGTAGGATGATTCTTCCCATGGTTTCTCCTATCTGGCACTGCTATGACTTCATGGGTACCTGTATCTACCTGTTGGCTGGGCTCTGCTCCATTGACTCCACCCTCATCCCCTTTGCTGTCACTGTGGAGAACAATCACCGTGGCAGCCACCTGGTCTCCTTCACCAAGGTGGTCACCATGGAGGTGTACAACATGACCCTCAGCCTCAGCCAGAACATCCCCAGAAGGTCGAGATGAAGCAGGTGATGGGGGTGGTTCAGAGTCATTGCATGGCATCTGGGGAGGGCTCAGGGTCATGGTATGGGCTTCAGCTACACTTCAAGGTCATCACATGACACCTGGGGTTTGAAGGTCCTTGTAAGGTGTTTGGGTGGGTTTTTAATTTCAAGGATTCTGGGTTTAGAAATCTTTCTATGGTGTTTGGATTGGCTTCAAAGCCCTTACGTGGCATCTGGGTGGGTGTTGGGGTTTATGATTTTTCCTTGTTTCTTTTTCTCACGGAATTTTGTCCCATCTGTCGCTGAGAAACCATAATGACCGATATTTAGAAAAGACAAGTTTCCCTGGGAAGATTGCGGCGTGCTATTCTCTTAGCTGGGGGGGGTTCTCTTGGAGGGGAGAGATACTGTGAGAATTGGGATGGGGAAAAGGGGACTGGGTGCAGCTCCTTGCTCTCTTGCTCTCTTGGCTTCAGACGATGGTCAAGCTGCTGCTTGGTTGTGGAATATGCTGCCACCAGCAGAGCCCAGCCCTATCCAGTTTCTTCTGGCATAGGTGAGCCTTTGCTCGTGAGAGCAACCATTGAACTTGGACTTTACTGGCACCCTGCCTCACTGGAAAAGGACCCTTGCCATCTGTTCAGGTGCCTCAGGGGAAAAGACTGGGTCCCCAACCCTGGCCCCCTCCCGGAAAGTGTGTCTCCTGGCTGTGTGCGGACACTGCTGCTGCGGAGGCTGGCTGCCACTGCCTAGCTCCCTTGCTTTCTCCCACTGCCTCAGGCTTTTTTGGTGCATTCTAATGCACACCCCCTGCCTGTCAGGACATCCTGCAGCCCCTGCTACAGCCGTGGAGCTTCTGCTACTTCTTGCTTGCTAACCCAGGGGAGCCTGCCCTGCCATTCCAGCCGCTGCTCTGAGGTTCCTGCTGCGGCCCATTTTTCTCCATCCAGCCTAACCCCTCATTGCCATGAGAGAAATGGCCAAGCCCGCCCCACAGCGCCCCCTGCAGCTGCGGGGGAATCACTGCACCTGCCCTGCCGAGCCGAGAGCCACCAGCGCCCCCGCTGGCTGTGACCGGAACTGCACTAAAGGGGAAAGTGCTTGCAGCCAGAAGGCGGCTGTGACGGGGTTTGTGGTTCTATTTGTTCTTGCTGCCACTGTTGTTGTTGTTTGCCTTGTTTTACATATATATATTAGTAAAGAACTGTTATTCCTTTTTCCATATCTTTGCCTGAAAGCCCTGTAATTTCAAAGTTATATCAATTTGGAGGGAAAGGGGTCGTATTCTCCCTTCCAAGGGAGGTTCCCGCCTTCCTTGGCAGAAACCTGTCTTTCAAACCAAGACAGTGGGTTTCAAGGTCTTTTCGTGGTATTGGATTAGGTTTCAAGGTCATTGTATGGTCTTCAGGTGGGTTTCAAGGTCATCATGTGGCATCTAGGTGGTCTTCAACGTCCTTCTATGACACCTGGGTGGGTTTCAACTTCATTGTGTGACCTCATGCCATCAACGACTCTCTTTCCAGGTTAATGGTGTCCTGTTGGACCTTCTCTTCACCCACAAGCACCAGCTCCAGGTGTCCCTCCGTGGCATCCACGGCTTCATCACCACTGACATGGGTGTCACTGTCACCTTTGACTGGTACAGCTATGCCTGTGTCATCATCCCCAACACCTATGCCGGCGTCGTCTGTGGCCTCTACGGCAACGCCAATGGCGACCCCCATGATGACTTTGTCACCCGCAATGGCCACCGTGCGGACAACGAGACCCACCTGGGGGACAGCTGGAAGGTCGGCGATGTCCCTGGGTGCTCACCTGGGTGCAGTGAGGGCTGCCAGGTGTGCAGCGACGCCCAGAAACGTGCCGACCGTGGGGACAAGCACTGCGGGCTGCTGGGGAAGAAACGGGGCCCTTTGCTGCCTGCCATGGCGTCATCGACCCCGGCCCTTACATGGATGACTGTCTCTTTGATGCCTGCCTGTACGAGGGACACCAGGACACCGTGTGCCAGGCCATTGGCGCCTACGTTGCTGCGTGCCAGAGCCAGGGCGTTGCCGTGCGGCCGTGGCGCACAGCTGCCTTCTGCAGTATGGGGAGACCTGGGGGGGTTGGGAGAATACGGGGGGGGGGGTTGGAGGGCAGAGATGGACACAGAGGTTAGGCAAGGAGTTTGGGGCTGTCCGTGGAGAATTTTGGGGTGCCTGGCAGGGGGGAGGGGGGTCAGGGCTGTCTATGGGGGGCATTGGGTTGTCTATGGCAGGTTTGGGGTGTTCCCAGAGGGTTTTGGGTGCCCATGGGGAGCTTTAGGGTGTCAGGGGGGGATTTGGGGTCTACACAGGGAGTTTTGGAGTGTCCATGGGGAGTTTGGAAATTTGGAGTCTGCATGGAGAGTTTTGGGGCATCCATGGGAATTTGGGGTGTCCATAAGGGTTTTGAGGGTTTGCAGGGAGCTTTTTTTGTGTCCATGGGGGTTTTGGTGTTCCCAACCCTTCTCCCTTCCTGACAGGCCCCGTGTGCCCCCCAAATCAGCACTATGAGCTCTGCGGCTCCCCCTGCCCCCCCACCTGCCAAGGCGAAGTTGAACCTCAGGACTGCTCTGATGCCTCCACGTGCTCTGAAGGTTGTTTCTGCAATCCGGGACTTTTCCGGAGCGGGGATCACTGCGTGCCCCTCCCCCAGTGTGGCTGTGTTTTGGAGGGCCGCTACTACCCCCGGGGGGTGCAGTTTTACCCTGAGCCCCCCTGCACTCAGCGCTGCGTCTGCTCTGAAAATGGGGAGCTGGAGTGTCACCCCACTCCAGGCTGCTCCAGTGATGAGCAATGCACAGTGCAGGATGGGGTGCTGGGGTGCCACCCCCGCACCTGCAAACAGTGCCAGGTTTTGGGGGCAGGGGCTTACAGCACTTTCGATGGGCACCTGGGGAATTCTGGGCGGTCCTGCACCCTCCTGCTGCTGCAGTTGGAGAGGGGTGAGCCTGAAGAAGAGCTGGAGCCTATCACGGTGGCCTTGAAGCAGGAGGACATGCAAGTGCAGCAGTGATGGTGATGGCACACGGGGTGACCGTGGTGATGGACAGGGGACAGCAGTGGGAGGTAAGTGGAGGGCCTGGGGCCTTATGGCTGCAAGCCCTGGTTTTGGGGGCAAAAAGATATTTGGGAGACAAAAAAGGCGGATAGAAGTGGAGTTTTGGGAGGTGCAGCAGTGAGGAAAGGCCTGAAAGCTCTGACTTTGGGGTGCATGCCCTGTTTTGCAGCTGCAAGCCATGTTTTGGGGGCAGCACTTTTGGGGATGCAAGCCTGGTTTGGCAGGTACAAACCCTGTTGTGGGGGGTAAAAAGGGGTTGGGTAAAAAAGAAGACAGTGAAAATGGGTTTTGAGGGACATGGCAGGGTGGAAGGGGATATTGGGGGAGCAAGAGCTGTTTTTGGGGTACACACACCACTTCTGGTCTGCACTCTGGGGTATACAGACCCTTTAAGGCATGCTAAACCTGGGTTTGGGGTGCAAACCATGATTTTGGGGCTGAAAATTCTCTCTTTTTTAGAGTGTAATCACCATCCCTTTTTGGGATGTAAACCATGAGTTTGAGGTGCGGAGAAGGAAGTCCAGACCCTAGTTTTGGGGGTGCAAACCCTGTTTTTGGGGATGCAAACCTTATTTTGGGAGGTGAACCCCACCTTTGGTGGTCCAACTTCCCTTTCGGGATCCTCACCCTGTCTCCCCCAGGTGGATGGTGAGCGCCACTTGCTGCCGCTGTGGCTGCGTGGGGGCGCGGTGGGGGTGGCGCAGGTGGGGTCCCACCGGCTGCTCCAGGTCCAGGGGGGCCCCAAAATCCTCTACGACGGCAACGCGTATGTAGTGCTGACTCTGCCCGCCCCATCCCGCCGCCCCCGGGGCCTCTGCGGCAACTTCAACGGGAACCCCAACGACGACGACCCCGATGGGGAGGCTCTGGGCAGCCCCCCCGCAAACTGCACCCGCTTGGCGCCCGCCCCCAGCTGCTCCCCGGCCCAGGCGCGGCGCTGCGCGGTGCTGGCGGACCCCGAGGGACCCTTTGCGGGGTGTCACGGGGCGGTGCCGCCCCGCACGTACCTGGTGACCTGCGAGCGCCAGGTGTGCGGAGGAGGGGGCGACCCCTGCCCCGGCTTTCAGGTCTACGCAGCCGCGTGCCAAGCAGCCGGAGGCGTGCTCCGGGAGTGGCGGGAGGCCACGGGTTGCCGTGAGTATAGGGCGGGGTTGGGAATTTTGTGGGGGAGTCGAGTTGGGAATTTGGGGTGGTGAAGTTTTGGGAGGATGGGAATTTATCGGTCAGGATTTTTGTAGGGGCGGGAATTCTGCAGGGAGCGGAAATTTTGGTGAGGGTGGGAATTTGAAGGTCTATGGGAGTGGAATGGAGCAGGGGCTCATTCCTGCATGGACAAGGGGATCCATGTCCGCATTGCTAAGCCCCCATCTGGGGAATGCCCAAATCACACCCCCAAAGGAGACACCCCCCCAAACGGGAAGCCTGTGTCCCGGAGTGGAACCCTGTGCAACCAGTGGGGCCCCCCTAATATCCCCAAATGGGAGCCCAATGGGACCTCCCACCCCAAAGATGGTATGGCATTGATCCCAGGAGATACCTATTGACCCCCGATGATCTCTCAGTAGTCCCATTGACCCCCTTTGTTTCTTCCCTCCCTCTCCCAGCTCTCACCTGCCCCCCCAAGAGCCACTACCAGCTGTGTGCCCGCACCTGTGAACACACCTGCGCAGGGGTATCGGCCCCGGCCCCCTGCAGCGAGCGCTGCTTTGAGGGGTGTCAGTGCGCCGAGGGGCTGCTGTTCGACGGGGCCCGCTGCGTCCTCCCGGGGACCTGCGGCTGCCTCCACCAGGGGCGCTACTTCCAGGTGGGTGTGGCCCCAATGCCTCCCAATACAGCCCAGTTGCAGCCCTGGCTCCTTCAGGCTCCCCATGTTGGTGCCGGGTCCCTTCAGTGTGCCCCCCACAGTGTTCCCAGCCCCTCCCAGTACACCCCAGTTCTCCACCAGTCCTTTCCAGTTCCCTCCCTGGTGCCCCCCAGTTCTCCACCAGTCCTTTCCAGTTCCCTCCCTGGTGCCCCCCAGTGTCTCCTGTCCCTCCCAGTACATCCCAGTTCCTTCCAGTGTGCCCTCCCCAGTGTTCCCAAGTGTTCCCAGTCTCCCCAGTCCCCTCGAGTTTGCCTCACAGTATCCTCAGTCCCTCCAAGTGCAACACAGTTCCTCCCGATTCCTTCCAGTCTCCCTCAGGTAATCCCAGGTCCCTCCACTGTGCCTTCCACAGTGTTCCCAGTCCCTCCCAGTGCACCCCAGCATCCTCAGTGTTACCATTTCTCCCCAGTGTAGCCCACTTCCCCCAAACACATCCCCAGTGTGTCCCCCTTTAACCCAGGGTGTCTCCTCACTGTGAGAGACCCCAGGGTCTCTCCTCCCCTCCAGTCTCCCCCAGTATTCCCTGTATTGTCCACAGTCCCTCCCAGGGTATTTGAGTCCTCCCCCACTTCCCCCACAGTGTTCCAGATCCCTCCTGGTTTGTCCCTGTTCCCCCCACAGTGCCTCCCAAAATATCCCAGTCCCTTAGAGGAGGGACTTAGTGTCCTTCTCAGTGTCTCCCATCATGTCCTAGTGTCCCTCTGTCTCCACCAGTGTTACCGGTGTCCCCTAGCAGGTCCCAATCCTGCCAGTGTGCATGGGGTACATGGGGATGTGTGGGGACATGGACACACACTGGGGACATGCTGATGGTCCCCATGGGCACCCATGGGGATACGGAGACACACAGGGGATATGGGAGACATAGGCCCCCTTCCCCCCTCCCATGACACCTCACAGCATCGTCATCCCCATTTTTTGGCCATTTGAGGCCACTTTTCCCAACTTTCTGCATTTTGTCCATGGAAAACAGATCGTTGAGACCATCCTGACCCCTGACTGCTCCCAGTCCTGCACCTGCTGGGGGCCCGGGGGCCTCCAGTGCCGGCCCTTCACTTGTCCCTTCAGCCACACCTGTGGCCTCCGTGATGGCACCCGCACCTGTATTGCACACCCGGCACAGCGCCCTGTCCCCTGCCACCCGCTTTGTCACCTTTGACAGCGTCACTGGGGCCACCCTGGCCACCGGCATCTATGTGGTGGCCAGCGTGTGTGACCCCCAGGACTCTGCATGGTTCCGGCTGCTGGGGGACATCAGGGACATTGGGGACCAGCCTGCAGTGGTGGCACTTCACTTCTTCACCCCCCAAAACATCATCACTGTGCGGAGGAACAGGAAGGTCTGGGTAAGTTGTCACCACCCTGGGTGGCACCCAAAAATGCTGTCACCACCGTGTGTTGGCACCCTAAACATCCTCCTGACCTTCATTTAAAAAAAAATAATCGGTATTTATTCCCCTAATTTCAGACCAGGTAAGAATCCCCATGGATTGTCCAATCCCACCAGCACCACAGGATGTTCTTACCCTAATTTTGCCCCAATTTGCTCTTTTTCCTCCCCAGATTCCTACCAGTGAAGCACCTGTGTGGGTGATGGTCACTAAGAGACATCCATAAATTGACGCACCCCATAATTTTGACCAAAATTGCTCTTTTTCCCCCCAGTTTCACATCAGAGAAGCATCTACATGGGTTGTCCCTCATCCTACCCCCACCATGCCTTGACGCATCCCATCATTTTTCCACCAACTCCCTCTTTTCCACACAGATTCCTCCAACTACACTTCACCCCTGTATCACCCCAAATCCCCCCTTTCCCCCTAATTTGGTGTTCTCCAGCTCAACGGGGTCCCCACCCCCCTGCCCTTGGAGCTCCCGGGACTGCTGACCATCACGGAGACACACACAACCCTCCGGATCAGCCGAGTCCCGGGATTTCTGGTGGAACTGGGCGCTGCGGGGCTGACAGTGGAGGTGCCCAGGGAAGCGCGGGCGACACTCTGTGGCCTCTGCGGTGACTACGATGGTGCCACCAGCAATGACCTGCGAGGGCCTGACGGGACAGTTACGAGCGACACGCGGGCACTGGCTGAGGCCTGGCGTGCACCCGACTTCACCCAGGTGGGGAACACTGGGGGAGGAGTGTTGGGGGATTTGGCTGTCTTGGGGGTGGCACTAGGGGGAACAGTGCCAAAAAAAGGGGGGGAAATAGCCTAAAAAAAGAGGGAAAGAATCCCCACAAAAAGGGGAAAGAAAGCCCAAAAGATGGAAAGGAGGCCCAGAAGATGGAAAGGAGACCAAAAAGGGGAAAAAGAGTTCCTCAAAAGGAATAAAAGAGCCCCCAAAAGATGGGAAATAGACCAAAAGGGTGTGGGGGGGGGGAGAATAGAGGCAAAACTAGGGGAAGGATCCCAAAATGCAGGAAAAGGGACCAAGAAAAGAGCAAGAGCACAGAGGCGGGGGGGAGGAATACCCCCAAAAGATGGGGAAAGAGACCCCATAAATGAGGAAAGGAGCCAAAAGAGGAAAATAACTGAAACAAGTGGAAAGAGATAAAAAAAGGAGAAAGGAAGAGGGCAAAAAAGGTGGAAGGAACACGTGAAATGAGATTAAAAACACAATAAAAAGGGAAAAAAGAGACTGGAACAAGGGAAAAGTGAATAAAAAAGGGGGAAAGAGACCAACAACAGAGGGGAAAGAGTTCAAAAATGGGCATAGCAAGTCCAGAAAAGGGGGGAAAGACCCTAAACTGGGGGAACTGCCTCGAAATCCCCCTCAATTTTCCCTTTCTTTCCACCCAGTGATGTGGAAAATTGACATTTCACCTGGGTGGCCGCGCCCCATCGCTGACGTCATCCTCAAACGGCCCCAGATCCGGAAAACCCGGATTTTTATAACCCCAAAACTCTGCTTTCGCCCCCAAAATAAAACCTGGGAGAAAACGCCGTTTGCGGGTGATGTGGGGATAAAATCCTGGGAATTCTGGGAAAACAAGAGCGTGGGAATGTGCTGAGGGGCAGTTGTGGGGCGGCAAGGGCTGTTCCTAGCCTGTCCTGCCGCGGGCGGTTCCGTGTCCCCCCTTCCCCCGCCCCCCCTCGGTCGGTCAATATTTCCCAATGCCTGAGTCCCACGCGGGGGGGTGGGGGGGCACCCGGATGTTTGGTGCCGGAGAGGGAGAGGGGAGGGGGTTCCCGGACATCCGAGTCCACCAGGGAGGTGTGTGCTGTGGCACACCTGGAGGGGAGCCCTCACCAGTATCCCCAGTTCCTCCCAGTACATGCCAGTACCACCCCCTCAGTCCCCTCCAGTGTGCCCCCGGTATGCCCAGTATCTTCCAGTACAACACTCCCCTATGCCCCAGTCTCTTCCAGCCTCCCTCAGCTGACCCCAGTATACCCTCATTGTCCCCAGTCCCTCCCAGTGCATTCCCGTCCTCCCCCACTGTTCCCCATGGTGTTCCCAAATCCCTCCCAGTTTGTCCTTCCTACTGCATCCCAGTGTCCCTCTGTGTCCCCCCAGTGCCCGTTTAAGCCTTGCAGTGTCCCCCAGTATGTACCAGTGCATCCTCTCAAGGCATCCCAGTCCCTCCCAGTATCTCTCACCAGTGACCCCCCAACATTCCCAGTGCCTTCCAGTATGTTCCAGTAACCCCCAGTGCATCCCAACACATCCTAGTCACAGTGCCCCCCCAGTGTCCCCTCCAGCCTTCCCAGTGTCCCCAAGCACATCCCAGCCCTCTCCCCCCTCAGTGTCCCCTCCCAGTCCATTCCAGTCCCCCCCAGTTGCGGTCTGGGCAGAGACGGAACTGCCTGGGGCCCTGGGAGGTGCCACCTGGGGGTGTCCCATGTCATCCCCCCCCACCTCCCCAGCCTGTCCCCTCCCTGGGGATAAAGTGGCTCCAGTCACAGCACTGGGACAGACTGGGACCATGGGAGTGCAGTGAGTGGGGATACTGGTGGGCATGGGGGACATCAGGACATGGGGGCACATGTGGGACATGGTGGACACAGGGGATATGGGGTACATGGGGAGACATGGGGACATGGAGGGGGGACATGAGGGACATGGGAGAACACAGGGAGGACAAGGGGACACAGGGGATCATTGGGGACATGCAGGACATTGGGAGAGACATGGAGGGGCATGGGGGGATATGGGGACACTTGGGGACATGGGGAAGATGGGGAGGTCACAGGGGACGTGGGGACATGTTTGATGGGGTTTCCCCTCACTCTCCCCCAGGCCTGGACACACGAAGGTTTCCCCCGTCCTCCTCCTCCTCCTCCTCCTCAGCCATGCAGAGGAGTGGGGACTCCTGAGGACATCAGGGACTCCTGTGAGACCCCTGGGTGAGTTTGGGGTCCCAGGCTTATACTGGGGATTTGCCAGGCCCATACTGGGAGGTTCTGGAGTGATACCAGGGGTCCTAGGCCCATACTGAGGGGTCCCAGGCCCATACTGAGGGGTCCCAGGCCCACACCAGGAGCTCTCAGGCCCATACTAGGAGGTTCCATCTCCATACTGGGACATCCCAGTCCCCTGCCAGCAGGCCCCATGCCCACACTGGGAAGTTCTAGGTTGACACTGGGGGTCCCTGACCCATATGGGAAGTCTCAGGCCCATACTGGAAGGTCCCAAATCCATACTGGGAGGCCCCAGGTGCCACTAGGTGTGTCCCCCAGGTGGAGTGTTGTGTGCCACTGGGTGTGTGTCCCAGCTATGTGACAGATGTGTGTCCCCAGGTGGGGTCCTGTACCCCTTTGGACCAGGGGTGGGGGATGTGGCCACCCACCACGAGGACGACGGGACAAGCCCTGAGATCTTCCTGCAGGAAAACTTCTCCTTCTTTGGGCGTGCCCACCGCTCACTCTATGTGGGTCATGTAACCAGGGGGACATGGGGGAGGTGGCATTTGGTGGGTGACACAGGTGGAGGGTGACACCAAGGGAATGGTGTCAAGTTGGGTGCAGCCACCAGAGTTGATATCACCACTTCCTCCTCCTCCTTGACTACGTCGGTGAGTGGGGACCCCTGGGGACATCAGGCATACCTGTGGGAGTCCCTGAGGATATTGGGGACACTTTTGGGACCCTCAGGTGGTTTTGGGGTTCCAGGCCCATACTGATAGATTCTAGGGTGACACTGGGGCTCCAGGCCCATACTGGGAGGTTCTGCAGTGACTGACTGGAGGTTGGGGGTCATCACAGTTGAGGCCACTATGACAGGGATCACCATGGTTGGGATCCTCATGACTGGAGACACTGGGACCTATACATGGGAGCACCATGGAGGGTGACTGTAGTTGGTGCCACTCAGATGTGTCTCATGGGTGACCTTTGCCTGCAGGTGAACAACAATGGTGTGGTGTCCTTTGGGACGATGGTCCCAGAGTTCACCCCCCAGCCCTTCCCGCTGCCAGGCCACCGCCCCTTTGTGGCACCGTATTGGGCTGATGTGGATACCCGTCTGGGAGGGGACGTCTTCTACCGGCAGAGTCGGGACCCCCAGCTGCTGGCGCGCCTGGCCCAGGACCTGGCACCTGCTGTGCCACCTGGGGACCCACCCCCACAGCCTACCTGGGCATTCGTGGCCACCTGGGACCGTGTGGCCTATTTTGGGGCCGTCTCCAACAAGGTGGGACATGGGACAAGTGGGGGGGGCTCAAATATATTGACTTTCAACCATGATGTCCCTAACCATGGTGGCACCAAAGGCTTGGGGACACAGAGATAGAGACACAGCTGGGGGTCATGGTGACATGGTGATAATGTCCCCTGCAGGTGAACACCTTCCAGGCTGTGCTGGCCTCCGACGGTATCACCTGCTTTGTCCTGCTCAACTACGGGGACTTGCAGTGGACAACTGGCATCGCTAACCAGGGGGATCCCCACAGTGGCCTGGGGGGCATCCCTGCACAGGTGGAGACACAGAGAGGGACAGGGGACAGTGGGCATGGGGTCATCCCTGTGCAGATGAGGATAGTCCAAGGGGTGGGGGACACTGGGCTAGGAGGGATTCTAGGCTTGAGGAGGGTAAAGCATTTTGGGGTGGAATTAACAGGATTTGGGTGGAATTAAAGGGATTTGGGGTGAAATTAGGAGGATTTTTAGCAGAATTTGGGGTAGAATTAAGAGGATTTGTGGTGAAGTCAAAGAGATTTGGTCTGAAATCAGGGGAATTTTGGTTGGAATGAAGTGGATTTGGGTGAAACTAAGCTCATTTTGGGTAAAATTCAATGGGAATTTGGGCAGAATTTACCCTCCACCTTCTCCTGTTCCCCTGCTCCCTTCCCCCCTCCCTTTGTGTTCCTCCCTGTTCCCCCATTTTCCCCCCTGCAGGCTGGGTTCAACAGTGGGGATGACGTCCACTACTACAATGTGCCAGGGTCACGCACGCCCGCAGTGCAGAGCCTCAGCCACCGCAGCAACGTGGGGGTCCCAGGGCGCTGGGCTTTCCGTGTTGACCACTTCGAGGCCACTGAGGGACCCCCTGAGGCCCCTGGCACCCTGTCAAAGACCCCTGAGGCCCTTGGAGTTCCTTGGCACCCCACAAGACCACCTCAGTATCCCCCAACCCTCCCAGGACCACAGAGGAGCAGGTGTATGTCTGTGGGTCGTGAGCAGGTGACACCTGGTACATTTGGGGCAGGAGGGCTTGCCTAACAGCCCTCACCCCACCCCTACAGAAGCATGTGCCCCCACAGAGGCTACATTATGATGGAAATAGCAATAAAGACCTGCTCAGCAAAACCTGTGTCAGGTGTGTGTACTCAGATGCATGTGGGCAGCAGCACAGGTGTCATATGTGAAATGTGTATCCATCCCTAACTGTTCCCATGAAGGTGATGGAGTCAGCTGAGGAGGGAAATTGTCAGTAAGGGGTGACAACATCTGGGTTGTACATAGGTGTGACAGACACACACCTGAGTCACACAGAGGTGTGACATAGATACGCCTGGATAACATATGTTGCCAGATGCACTATACCTGGACAGCACCCAGCTCACATACTCCTACATGGCATTACACCTGGACAACACCTGAATTCCACACAGGTGTGGATCCACCTGGGTAACACCTGCTGCAATACAGCACTCCACCCAAACAACACCTGGGTTGCAGAGAGGTGTACCATCACCTGGACACCACCAGGCCAGCCAAGGGCCCCAACACTGAAACCAAGGGCAGAATAAAGGAAAGGGTTTGGATTACAGTTTAGGGTTAGGGGTTAGGACTGTGGTTTGGTTAGGGATAGGGCTAGGACTTACAATTTTGGTAGGTTAGAGTCAGATTAGGGGTTATTGTTAAGGTCAGAACTTAGGGATGCTTTTATTAAATAGCTGTAAGCTTTTATTTAATATTGGAGTGGTGTCATTTTTTATTATTATTATCTGTAGTTATCCTTTTGGGGGCAGAATATCATAGATACTAATGTAGTGCTAGATTTTTAGTGAGAAATATTTTTCAGTCCAAGGTGCAAGGATGGTGCAGAGGAGCTTCTAAATTAATCCCTATTTTGCTTTACACCAGCACTTTCCCTTTCCTACAGATCTTTGGTGGAGACAAATGGGTCAGGGTTTACTTTCTAAATTAGTTACCCTTTCAAAGATCTGTTTATTAATTGACACCAAGATCACTTAGGAGCAGCTTATCACTGGTGTGGGGAGGATCCCAGAAGAGAAGAGGCTGATGGAGATGTCTCAAACACCAAAAGCCATCCAAGGACTGTTGGTGAAGAAGGAAGAACACAATATGACTGTGGAAGAGGCCATGTGGGGGTAGGGCACCACTTTTCTGGAACAAACATCCTTGTTCCAGTCTCTGGAGACACAACAAAAAAAAAGTATCAGAACAGCAAAGGGCAGCATCTGTCAATCAAAGATCAATCTAGCAGGGGGGAAAAGTGACCACTCAAGACCCCCAAAGCCTCCAACCCACTTCAAGAAAGATCTGAAAGAATGGACTGAGCATGAGAATTAATGTCCAGAGACAGTCACAGCTATTTGTCTGTAAAATGGTATCAACACCAAGCCTAGGCACTGCCTCCAGGACTATGATTATCTCATAGCTTTCCTTCCTGCCTGTGCAAAACAAAGTTCACTCTTTAGAATTTTTAAAAAGTTTAATAAGGGATATAAAGGGGACAATATCCAGTGCTGAGGTGCTTGGCTATATGCCAAAAGCCCACCGTTAGCACTGTTATGCAGAGTGAAAATGGGCATCTGAATAGTAGAATCAATATCATTTCAGCAGAAGCCATTTATTGTTTATGTAAAACTCCAGTCATAGTTTCTAGCTCTACTGTCCACGCGTACAGGTGTCTGTTGATTGGCCAAGCCACTTATCCATAAGGCAGGCACACATCCTTCAGGACACCCAATAGGTCAAGAGTCCACTATCACGCTGTGTGTCTCATATCTAGGTTTTGCAATTTTTCCAGGCAGTTTCCCAGGCTTTTCATTTCCACTTTCATCCTGTCGTTGTCTTAGTGGCCTTGATGAGTTCCTGAGAACCCTGAAAACAAGACTGCAGGTGGCTTGTTATGTACCAACAGTTTGGCTGGTGCATGGGAATGGCCTGTTATACAGACGCATTGCTACACTGTTACATTACAGGAGTACATACATATTGTTAAAAATAACCCCATAATATTGGCTTTCGCATTTGTGTATTAGTCTTTATATGTTGTTACTGATTGAAAGTATAGCGCAATTTATAACCCCTTTTAGCTGCTTACTAATATAACTTAATTTTTCATTTTAAGTATGTACCATTCTTATAAATGAAAAGCTGGACTTGCCAATATGTCAAGCAATATAGCCAATTAATTTTTCTCAATAAAAGGATGAGCAATGACAGTGCTGGGTGCGATGGGGGTTTCCACCCCAAGCAACACATGAATTCAGCTCTCGAATGGTAGTCTCATACCATTCTAGGCACTTCACTGCCTCAAATTTTCAGTTATTTTCTACTTGCTTTTCTTCATAATCAGCAGTTGTGGTTTTTGAAGATCAGTTGGGGAGGTGGTCCGAGATGGTCTTCTGATGTCTCTCCAGCCTCCCATTCTTCTTTTAAAATATCTTTCTCCACTAGCATTATTTTTGGTTATATTGTTTGCTTAAGCAAGCATATATATTCTGTTAGCCAGCATACATTTTGCAAGCCTCCCCTCAGTCATTACACAACCTAAAGCTAGCATGCCTCAATAAATGTCTTTATAGGGCTCCTTTCTCAGTTATTACAAAACCCAAAGTCAGCATGTTTCAAAATGTCTTTGTAGAGACTCTCAGCTTATGTTAGTTCTACTTCCTCTTGTTAAGTGATTACAAATTCTTCTATACTCAAAAACCCCCAATTTATAACTTGTACAAAGGATAGTTTGAAACTTATACTGCTACTAAAGGTAGTTTAAAGCTTATATTAATTACTTGCAAACAATTACAATTTTTTTGTTAAAACAAACTTAGCTAAAAGCCTACTGTTACATAGTTGCCTTGTTAAACCTCACTTCCATACCTTACTTAGCTGATTTTTAAAACTCTTCTTTATAATAATCCCATGGTCTCTGTCTGCATTGCCCACAGACACACATACATAGGTGGGTGCTATTTGATTGACACGAATCACAACCTGATTTCTCACACCATATAGCCAATGGAAATAATAGTGTGATGAATATATTATGTTAATGTATACACCTTATAGCTCATAGAAATAATAGTGTGATGAATGTATTGTACTGTAGGCCTTAGCAAAATATAAAATGTTAAAATACTTTTATGTAATCGAGAGAACTGTATAAAGCAATTAAGTTGTTTCTCACATCTGCTGACTGACCTCTCCAAGTGATAAGATAACCGTGACACAAACCAGAGCACTGGAGGACCACTGGAAAATACTATGTTAAATTTAAAGACATACTAAATCTTTATCAGAGGACATAAAACAAGAAGATGGAGACACAAAAAGGAAAAAAATATATTAACTTGACACACAGGATGTCATGCAGATAAGCCACAGTATAAAGAAATTAAACAGAAGACTTCCCATAACAAAACCAGTTCACAAGTTTGTTTGAATAATGGCATGAAACTTATGAATATGTATGTACCTTGGTAAAGTAACAGTATACAGATAACACTGTCTGAATGTACCAGTATCCTCTTTGGCTGTTTGCCAAGAACACCTCAGTACTGGACATTGTCCTTTTTTATTTCCTTATTAAACTTTTGAAAAATATTCTAAGAGTAAACTTTCATTTTCCACAATATTTAGGATTTTTATTCATTATCCAAACACTCTTGTGAGTTTAGATGTTTCAGGGATTTTCTTGCTTGGTTTTAACCTTTGACTTGTCTGCATGCCATCCTGTTGATTAGATCAATATATTTTATTTCTTCTCCTGGTTCCATCCTGTTGTTCTTACATTCCCTGATAACGAGGAATTAATAAATTCTTTTTTGGTGTTCTGGGTTTTGTCCCTATCATTTTGCCTTTTAGATAGGATAGTCCACAAATGCGGGGAATCACCTAATTATTTTACACCATTCTTTGAGTTAGTTACATGAAAAAGAAAAATCTTAACATCATAAGTCTATTTTAATATTATTGTTATAGATACATATTATAAAGTTGTCTTTTTGCAAATATTAAAATGAATGCTATATGTATAATGTTGGAAGGTTTTGCTGTATTAATATAGTTTCTGTTATTTCTGCTATAAATAGGGCTTAGAAATGGTGGTGTGATGAATGTATAAATATATTTCTTAGGTTATAGCATAATATCAAAATAGAAACTATGTGATGTAAGATGCTTTTTGTATCTAACTCAGAAGAATAGGAAAGATAATCAGGAAATTCCCCACATTCTTGGATTATCTATATGAGGACAACAGCACAGACACCAGAACTCCAAAAGAAGGATTTATTGCCTCTGTTATTGGAAAGTGAGGCAAGATGGAACCACCAGAAGTAAAACATATTGATAGAATGGGGGAAGGTGGGAGAATAAAACCAACATCTACAAGGAGTGTTTGAATAATGCATAGGAGTTTATGAATATCTAACAAACCAGTACATTTAAAGAAGTGTTTTCTGAGTTAGGGTGTGCTTCTGGTGGTATGCCAGGCACCCTGGCTGAGCTCCTTTGCTTTATTTCTATTTCCTAATTGTCTTGTTTTTTATTAATTTTTTTTCTTAATTTACCAGAAAAGCGAACCTTGTTTTTCACAATTATGCTATGGTCTAAAATGTATTTATCACACTACTATTTATATAGGCATACATAAACTGACAGATTATACTATACCAAAGGCAGTTAAAAGTAAATATAAATTCTACCATATCAAAATACTTGTGACTACGAACAACATGCAAAAGCTAATACATAAAGGCAAAAACCAATATTGTATTGTTATTTATAACATGCCTAACGAGCCAGAGATTTGAGAATTCTAGCTGATCCTTTGTACTAGACTTAAAAACATGCACAGTATGTTAGAATGTATTTCAAATATTGTTTTAGAACATATATTAAATCGCATTTTAGAAGGCATTTAGAGAATACCGAACGCTATGTCTGTTAATGCTTTGCATATTTTAAAGCACTACAAGTATATGGGGCCCCTCGGTGATAATGAGAAGAACTAACCTAACCACCCCAGGATTACAAGGCTAAGAATGCAGATAAAGAGAAGAACACAGACTCTTAGCCAGCATAAACTGAGTATCTGTCAGAACCCAAGACATCCCCCTGGCTGCCCTGGGTGATCCAAGACCCTGGCAAGGGGTCAAGAGACAAGCTACGAGACTTTGATTAGTATAATATTAATTTATCACCCGGTGGAGATGTAGAATGTTGGGGTTTTATGGCAGTTCAAGAAGGCAGGATGGAGGAATCTGGGCATGTCCCTCTCCTTCTGCTCCTTCTTCTTGTACTCCATGTTCTGCTGTGGTGGTGGCACTCCTGGATTGGTTTAGCATAGTGATTAACACAACTTGTGCTCCAAAATGGGGGTTTTGTCTCCTGCCTCCTAGTTACAAGTGCGACTTGTTCGCAGCTTTCTTAGCTAGAAAGAAGCCTGCTCAGCACCGTTCATTCCTCTCCCATCACGGCAAGTGATTCTGACATGGTTGCAGTTCACATGGAGCTTGTGCGCACAGCTTGTGCTCCAAAAGAGGGTTTTGCCTCCTGCCGCCTAGGCAAAAGTTCGACTTAGTAGCAGCTTTCTTAGCTCGAAAGAAGCCTGCTCAGCATCGTTCGTGCCTCTCCCATCACGGCAAGTGATTCTGACATGGTTGCAGTTCACATGGAGCTTGTGCTCCAATAGGGGGGTTTTGCCTCCTGCCGCCTAGGCAGGCAAAAGGGGCATTAACAGACACCCAGGAAATGGAAAAAGTGTTGCACCTTTGCTCTGTGCACACAAACATAGACCAGCCAGGTTGGAACATCAGCCAGCAGTATTTGTACCTCAAGGCAATTCAAAAAGGTGAAAATAGGAAGAAATCCTAGGGATTGAACATTTAAAAAACACCAACTTTTATTTATTTTTTAAAGAGACCCAAAAGCATTTCCTGTGCAGATGGACTTTGTTTAGCATCAAGAAGCATCACAGCTGGTTTCATCCAGGCAGAAGTCATACTTAACTGTGAGATGATGAAAACGGAGATGGGATCTGCTTGAGGTGGAGGCTGCAGTGGCTGCTCACTTGCAATGTGCATCCCTCGGGGTCACCTATTTCTATAGAACACTAGCAAGACTATATAGAATTGAAATAGAAACCCAAAACTGGAAGTCCACTGCAGTTAAGGTTGTTCTTGATGACATTCTTCAAGTTGAGCACCGACATTCTGTTGAGCAGACACACAGGCAGGGGCTGCTTGGAGCACTGCTCTGGCATTCATTCTTCAGAGTTGGGGATTGCAGGAACAAAGAAGAGAATCCCATCAGCTACTGAAGAGGAACAGTCACTGACAGGAACCAGTGGGTTAAGAAATGGGAGGGGAAAAAGTCAGAAAACGTGAGGTGACAAAGGGGAGAAATGGGAGTGAAAAAATGAGAAGAAGGTGAAAGGAGGAAAAGGCAGGAAAGATGATGGGAAAATTCTAAGAAACGTGAGCAGGAAAGGTTAAAAAGACAGGGGAAAAACTGAGCAAAATATGAGGGGAAGAGAGTGAGAAACGTGACTGGCAAAGAGAGAGAAACAGGCAGCAAATGTGAGGGGAATATTCTGAGAATCCAGAGGGGAAAAGAGTGAGAAACAAGAGGCAAACAAGGAAACAAGGAAAAGGCAGAAAACATCAGGGGGAAAAAGGGGGGGAGGTTCGATGGATAAAGTAACAGAAAAGAGGAGTGAAAAAAGGGCACAAAATACGAGAGGAAAAGTATAAGGAACATGAGGGGGAAAGAACGATAAATGTAAGGGGAAACGTGTGAGAAATGTGAGAGGGAAAGGATGAGAAACACGAGGGCAAAAGTGAGAAATTGAGGAGAAAATTTGCAGAAAAATGGCTGAGAAAAGGAGAGAAACAAGAGAGGAAAATTGGGCAGGATATGTGAGGGAAAAATTGTGAGAAATATGAGGAAAGAAAAAACCAGGAAAGAGTGGGAAGGTGAGGAGATGTGAGAGGGAAAAGAACATGAGCACTGATCTGGGCACTGGCCCAGAGGCCCCATGCATTCTGGGCATTGACTTCCTCAGGAATGGGTATTACAAAAACCCTAAGAGACTCAGATAGGCTTTTAGAATAGCTGCTGTAGAGGCAGAGGGCCCAGAAAAATTGTGAGAAATATGAGGGAATAAAAAACCAGGAAAGAGTGGGAAGGTGGGGAAATGTGAGAGGGAAAAGAACATGAGCACTGATCTGCCCTCAGCTCTGTTCCTGAAAGCATCCAGTCATCAGTCTCCACACTGCAGCTTTGAGCTCCTGGTTCCTCAGGCTGTAGATGAGGGGGTTCATGGCTGGTGGCACCAAGTACAGAACTGACAGGGCCAGATCCAGGGATGGGGAGGAGATGGAGGGGGGCTTCTGGTAGGCAAACACTGCAGTGCTGATGAACAGGGAGAGCACAGCCAGGTGAGGGAGGCTTTGTGCCGTCCCTGCTCAGAGGGGATCCTCAGCACAGCCTGAAGATCTGCACATAGGAGAAAACAATGAACATAAAACAACCTAATACAAAACAGGCGCTAACTGCAATGAGCCCAAGTTCCCTGAGATAGGATTTGGAGCAGGAGAGCTTCAGCATGTGTGGGATTTAACAGAAGAACTGGCCCAGGACATTGCCCTGGCCCAGGGGCAGGGAAAATGTATTGGTCGTTTGCATGAGAGCATTGAGAAAGGCAGTGGCCCAGGCAGCTGCTGCCATGTGGGCACAAGCTCTGCTGCCCATGAAGGTCCCATAGTGCAGGGGTTTGCAGATGGACATGCAGTGGTCATAGAATATGGTGGTCAGGAGAGAATACTCTACTGGACATAAGAAAAAAGTAGAGGAAAATTTGAGCAGCACATCCTGTGTAGGAGATTTGCCTGATGTCCCAGAGGGAATTGTGCATGGCTTTGGGGAAAGTGGTGCAGATGGAGCCCAGGTGGGTGAGTGCCATGTTGAGCAGGAAGAAGAACATGGGGCTGTGCAGGAGGTGGCCGCAGGCTACGGCGCTGATGATGAGGCCGTTGCCCAGGAGGGCAGCCAGGGAGATGCCCAGGAAGAGGTAGAAGTGCAGGAGCTGCAGCTGCCACACATCTGCCAATGCCAGCAGGAGGAAGTGGCTGATGATGCAGCTGCTGTTGGACGTTTGCTGTGGCTGGCCATGGGCACCTGTTCATGGATAAAAGAAAGTGACAAGTTAGGACAGGCTGCTTTCAGCCAAACCCATGTCATTCCCTGTAGACTGTCCTGCTGGTGTTGGTGTCTTTGGTGCTGACCCTGACTGCTGACAAAACAGCAACACATTTGCTTCAGAGTTGGACTAGGTCAATGCACAAGATGGCGGCTGGGGCTGAGGCTGTGCCTCCCAGCACCATCTGTGGCCCCTGCCAGCCCAGCCCCAGCCCCAGAGCCGCACTTGGCAGGCAGAGCCCCCCTTTCACCTTTCTGTTCAAATGGACATTAACAGACACCCGGGAAACAGACAAAGTGTGGCACCTTTGCTCTGTGCACACAAACATAGACCAGCCAGGTTGGAACATCGGCTAGCAGTATTTGTACCTCAAGGCAATTCAAAAAGGTGAAAATAGGAAGAAATCCTAGGGATTGAACATTTTAAAAAACCAACTTTTATTTATTTTCTCAAAGAGACCCAAAAGCATTTCCTGTGCTGATGGACTTTGTTTAGCATCAAGAAGCATCACAACTGGTTTCATCCAGGCAGGAGTCATACTTACTGTGAGATGATGAAAACAGAGATGGGATCTGCTTGAGGTGGAGGCTGCAGTGGCTGCTCACCTGCAATGTGCATCCCTAAGGGTACCTCTTTCTTTAGAACACTAGCAAGACTATATAGAATTGAAATACAAACCAAACCTGCAGCAGGAAGTCCACTGCAGTTAAGGTTGTTCTTGATGACATTCTTCATGTTGAGAACAGACATTCTGTTCAGCAGACACACAGGCAGGGGCTGCTTGGAGCACTGCTCTGGCATTCATTCTTCAGAGTTGGGGATAACAGGAGAAAAAGAAGAGAATCCCATCAGCTACTGAAGAGGAACAGTCACTGACAGGAACCAGTGGGTTAAGAAATGGGAGGGGAAAAAGTCAGAAAACGTGAGGTGACAAAGGGGAGAAATGGGAGTGAAAAAATGAGAAGAAGGTGAAAGGAGGAAAAGGCAGGAAAGATGATGGGAAAATTCTAAGAAACGTGAGCAGGAAAGGTTAAAAAGACAGGGGAAAAACTGAGCAAAATATGAGGGGAAGAGAGTGAGAAACGTGACTGGCAAAGAGAGAGAAACAGGCAGCAAATGTGAGGGGAATATTCTGAGAATCCAGAGGGGAAAAGAGTGAGAAACAAGAGGCAAACAAGGAAACAAGGAAAAGGCAGAAAACATCAGGGGGAAAAAGGGGGGGAGGTTCGATGGATAAAGTAACAGAAAAGAGGAGTGAAAAAAGGGCACAAAATACGAGAGGAAAAGTATAAGGAACATGAGGGGGAAAGAACGATAAATGTAAGGGGAAACGTGTGAGAAATGTGAGAGGGAAAGGATGAGAAACACGAGGGCAAAAGTGAGAAATTGAGGAGAAAATTTGCAGAAAAATGGCTGAGAAAAGGAGAGAAACAAGAGAGGAAAATTGGGCAGGATATGTGAGGGAAAAATTGTGAGAAATATGAGGAAAGAAAAAACCAGGAAAGAGTGGGAAGGTGAGGAGATGTGAGAGGGAAAAGAACATGAGCACTGATCTGGGCACTGGCCCAGAGGCCCCATGCATTCTGGGCATTGACTTCCTCAGGAATGGGTATTACAAAAACCCTAAGAGACTCAGATAGGCTTTTAGAATAGCTGCTGTAGAGGCAGAGGGCCCAGAAAAATTGTGAGAAATATGAGGGAATAAAAAACCAGGAAAGAGTGGGAAGGTGGGGAAATGTGAGAGGGAAAAGAACATGAGCACTGATCTGCCCTCAGCTCTGTTCCTGAAAGCATCCAGTCATCAGTCTCCACACTGCAGCCTTGAGCTCCTGGTTCCTCAGGCTGTAGATGAGGGGGTTCATGGCTGGTGGCACCAAGTACAGAACTGACAGGGCCAGATCCAGGGATGGGGAGGAGATGGAGGGGGGCTTCTGGTAGGCAAACACTGCAGTGCTGATGAACAGGGAGAGCACAGCCAGGTGAGGGAGGCTTTGTGCCGTCCCTGCTCAGAGGGGATCCTCAGCACAGCCTGAAGATCTGCACATAGGAGAAAACAATGAACATAAAACAACCTAATACAAAACAGGCGCTAACTGCAATGAGCCCAAGTTCCCTGAGATAGGATTTGGAGCAGGAGAGCTTCAGCATGTGTGGGATTTAACAGAAGAACTGGCCCAGGACATTGCCCTGGCCCAGGGGCAGGGAAAATGTATTGGTCGTTTGCATGAGAGCATTGAGAAAGGCAGTGGCCCAGGCAGCTGCTGCCATGTGGGCACAAGCTCTGCTGCCCATGAAGGTCCCATAGTGCAGGGGTTTGCAGATGGACATGCAGTGGTCATAGAATATGGTGGTCAGGAGAGAATACTCTACTGGACATAAGAAAAAAGTAGAGGAAAATTTGAGCAGCACATCCTGTGTAGGAGATTTGCCTGATGTCCCAGAGGGAATTGTGCATGGCTTTGGGGAAAGTGGTGCAGATGGAGCCCAGGTGGGTGAGTGCCATGTTGAGCAGGAAGAAGAACATGGGGCTGTGCAGGAGGTGGCCGCAGGCTACGGCGCTGATGATGAGGCCGTTGCCCAGGAGGGCAGCCAGGGAGATGCCCAGGAAGAGGTAGAAGTGCAGGAGCTGCAGCTGCCACACATCTGCCAATGCCAGCAGGAGGAAGTGGCTGATGATGCAGCTGCTGTTGGACGTTTGCTGTGGCTGGCCATGGGCACCTGTTCATGGATAAAAGAAAGTGACAAGTTAGGACAGGCTGCTTTCAGCCAAACCCATGTCATTCCCTGTAGACTGTCCTGCTGGTGTTGGTGTCTTTGGTGCTGACCCTGACTGCTGACAAAACAGCAACACATTTGCTTCAGAGTTGGACTAGGTCAATGCACAAGATGGCGGCTGGGGCTGAGGCTGTGCCTCCCAGCACCATCTGTGGCCCCTGCCAGCCCAGCCCCAGCCCCAGAGCCGCACTTGGCAGGCAGAGCCCCCCTTTCACCTTTCTGTTCAAATGGACATTAACAGACACCCGGGAAACAGACAAAGTGTGGCACCTTTGCTCTGTGCACACAAACATAGACCAGCCAGGTTGGAACATCGGCTAGCAGTATTTGTACCTCAAGGCAATTCAAAAAGGTGAAAATAGGAAGAAATCCTAGGGATTGAACATTTTAAAAAACCAACTTTTATTTATTTTCTCAAAGAGACCCAAAAGCATTTCCTGTGCTGATGGACTTTGTTTAGCATCAAGAAGCATCACAACTGGTTTCATCCAGGCAGGAGTCATACTTACTGTGAGATGATGAAAACAGAGATGGGATCTGCTTGAGGTGGAGGCTGCAGTGGCTGCTCACCTGCAATGTGCATCCCTAAGGGTACCTCTTTCTTTAGAACACTAGCAAGACTATATAGAATTGAAATACAAACCAAACCTGCAGCAGGAAGTCCACTGCAGTTAAGGTTGTTCTTGATGACATTCTTCATGTTGAGAACAGACATTCTGTTCAGCAGACACACAGGCAGGGGCTGCTTGGAGCACTGCTCTGGCATTCATTCTTCAGAGTTGGGGATAACAGGAGAAAAAGAAGAGAATCCCATCAGCTACTGAAGAGGAACAGTCACTGACAGGAACCAGTGGGTTAAGAAATGGGAGGGGAAAAAGTCAGAAAACGTGAGGTGACAAAGGGGAGAAATGGGAGTGAAAAAATGAGAAGAAGGTGAAAGGAGGAAAAGGCAGGAAAGATGATGGGAAAATTCTAAGAAACGTGAGCAGGAAAGGTTAAAAAGACAGGGGAAAAACTGAGCAAAATATGAGGGAAGAGAGTGAGAAACGTGACTGGCAAAGAGAGAGAAACAGGCAGCAAATGTGAGGGGAATATTCTGAGAATCCAGAGGGGAAAAGAGTGAGAAACAAGAGGCAAACAAGGAAACAAGGAAAAGGCAGAAAACATCAGGGGGAAAAAGGGGGGGAGGTTCGATGGATAAAGTAACAGAAAAGAGGAGTGAAAAAAGGGCACAAAATACGAGAGGAAAAGTATAAGGAACATGAGGGGAAAGAACGATAAATGTAAGGGGAAACGTGTGAGAAATGTGAGAGGGAAAGGATGAGAAACACGAGGGCAAAAGTGAGAAATTGAGGAGAAAATTTGCAGAAAAATGGCTGAGAAAAGGAGAGAAACAAGAGAGGAAAATTGGGCAGGATATGTGAGGGAAAAATTGTGAGAAATATGAGGAAAGAAAAAACCAGGAAAGAGTGGGAAGGTGAGGAGATGTGAGAGGGAAAAGAACATGAGCACTGATCTGGGCACTGGCCCAGAGGCCCCATGCATTCTGGGCATTGACTTCCTCAGGAATGGGTATTACAAAAACCCTAAGAGACTCAGATAGGCTTTTAGAATAGCTGCTGTAGAGGCAGAGGGCCCAGAAAAATTGTGAGAAATATGAGGGAATAAAAAACCAGGAAAGAGTGGGAAGGTGGGGAAATGTGAGAGGGAAAAGAACATGAGCACTGATCTGCCCTCAGCTCTGTTCCTGAAAGCATCCAGTCATCAGTCTCCACACTGCAGCCTTGAGCTCCTGGTTCCTCAGGCTGTAGATGAGGGGGTTCATGGCTGGTGGCACCAAGTACAGAACTGACAGGGCCAGATCCAGGGATGGGGAGGAGATGGAGGGGGGCTTCTGGTAGGCAAACACTGCAGTGCTGATGAACAGGGAGAGCACAGCCAGGTGAGGGAGGCTTTGTGCCGTCCCTGCTCAGAGGGGATCCTCAGCACAGCCTGAAGATCTGCACATAGGAGAAAACAATGAACATAAAACAACCTAATACAAAACAGGCGCTAACTGCAATGAGCCCAAGTTCCCTGAGATAGGATTTGGAGCAGGAGAGCTTCAGCATGTGTGGGATTTAACAGAAGAACTGGCCCAGGACATTGCCCTGGCCCAGGGGCAGGGAAAATGTATTGGTCGTTTGCATGAGAGCATTGAGAAAGGCAGTGGCCCAGGCAGCTGCTGCCATGTGGGCACAAGCTCTGCTGCCCATGAAGGTCCCATAGTGCAGGGGTTTGCAGATGGACATGCAGTGGTCATAGAATATGGTGGTCAGGAGAGAATACTCTACTGGACATAAGAAAAAAGTAGAGGAAAATTTGAGCAGCACATCCTGTGTAGGAGATTTGCCTGATGTCCCAGAGGGAATTGTGCATGGCTTTGGGGAAAGTGGTGCAGATGGAGCCCAGGTGGGTGAGTGCCATGTTGAGCAGGAAGAAGAACATGGGGCTGTGCAGGAGGTGGCCGCAGGCTACGGCGCTGATGATGAGGCCGTTGCCCAGGAGGGCAGCCAGGGAGATGCCCAGGAAGAGGTAGAAGTGCAGGAGCTGCAGCTGCCACACATCTGCCAATGCCAGCAGGAGGAAGTGGCTGATGATGCAGCTGCTGTTGGACGTTTGCTGTGGCTGGCCATGGGCACCTGTTCATGGATAAAAGAAAGTGACAAGTTAGGACAGGCTGCTTTCAGCCAAACCCATGTCATTCCCTGTAGACTGTCCTGCTGGTGTTGGTGTCTTTGGTGCTGACCCTGACTGCTGACAAAACAGCAACAGGTTTGCTTCAGAGTTGTACTAGGTCAATGCACAAGATGGCGGCTGGGGCTGAGGCTGTGCCTCCCAGCACCATCTGTGGCCCCTGCCAGCCCAGCCCCAGCCCCAGAGCCGCACTTGGCAGGCAGAGCCCCCCTTTCACCTTTCTGTTCAAATGGACATTAACAGACACCCGGGAAACAGACAAAGTGTGGCACCTTTGCTCTGTGCACACAAACATAGACCAGCCAGGTTGGAACATCGGCTAGCAGTATTTGTACCTCAAGGCAATTCAAAAAGGTGAAAATAGGAAGAAATCCTAGGGATTGAACATTTTAAAAAACCAACTTTTATTTATTTTCTCAAAGAGACCCAAAAGCATTTCCTGTGCTGATGGACTTTGTTTAGCATCAAGAAGCATCACAACTGGTTTCATCCAGGCAGGAGTCATACTTACTGTGAGATGATGAAAACAGAGATGGGATCTGCTTGAGGTGGAGGCTGCAGTGGCTGCTCACCTGCAATGTGCATCCCTAAGGGTACCTCTTTCTTTAGAACACTAGCAAGACTATATAGAATTGAAATACAAACCAAACCTGCAGCAGGAAGTCCACTGCAGTTAAGGTTGTTCTTGATGACATTCTTCATGTTGAGAACAGACATTCTGTTCAGCAGACACACAGGCAGGGGCTGCTTGGAGCACTGCTCTGGCATTCATTCTTCAGAGTAGGGGATTGCAGGAACAAAGAAGAGAATCCCATCAGCTACTGAAGAGGAACAGTCACTGACAGGAACCAGTGGGTTAAGAAATGGGAGGGGAAAAAGTCAGAAAACGTGAGGTGACAAAGGGGAGAAATGGGAGTGAAAAAATGAGAAGAAGGTGAAAGGAGGAAAAGGCAGGAAAGATGATGGGAAAATTCTAAGAAACGTGAGCAGGAAAGGTTAAAAAGACAGGGGAAAAACTGAGCAAAATATGAGGGGAAGAGAGTGAGAAACGTGACTGGCAAAGAGAGAGAAACAGGCAGCAAATGTGAGGGGAATATTCTGAGAATCCAGAGGGGAAAAGAGTGAGAAACAAGAGGCAAACAAGGAAACAAGGAAAAGGCAGAAAACATCAGGGGGAAAAAGGGGGGAGGTTCGATGGATAAAGTAACAGAAAAGAGGAGTGAAAAAAGGGCACAAAATACGAGAGGAAAAGTATAAGGAACATGAGGGGGAAAGAACGATAAATGTAAGGGGAAACGTGTGAGAAATGTGAGAGGGAAAGGATGAGAAACACGAGGGCAAAAGTGAGAAATTGAGGAGAAAATTTGCAGAAAAATGGCTGAGAAAAGGAGAGAAACAAGAGAGGAAAATTGGGCAGGATATGTGAGGGAAAAATTGTGAGAAATATGAGGAAAGAAAAAACCAGGAAAGAGTGGGAAGGTGAGGAGATGTGAGAGGGAAAAGAACATGAGCACTGATCTGGGCACTGGCCCAGAGGCCCCATGCATTCTGGGCATTGACTTCCTCAGGAATGGGTATTACAAAAACCCTAAGAGACTCAGATAGGCTTTTAGAATAGCTGCTGTAGAGGCAGAGGGCCCAGAAAAATTGTGAGAAATATGAGGGAATAAAAAACCAGGAAAGAGTGGGAAGGTGGGGAAATGTGAGAGGGAAAAGAACATGAGCACTGATCTGCCCTCAGCTCTGTTCCTGAAAGCATCCAGTCATCAGTCTCCACACTGCAGCTTTGAGCTCCTGGTTCCTCAGGCTGTAGATGAGGGGGTTCATGGCTGGTGGCACCAAGTACAGAACTGACAGGGCCAGATCCAGGGATGGGGAGGAGATGGAGGGGGCTTCTGGTAGGCAAACACTGCAGTGCTGATGAACAGGGAGAGCACAGCCAGGTGAGGGAGGCTTTGTGCCGTCCCTGCTCAGAGGGGATCCTCAGCACAGCCTGAAGATCTGCACATAGGAGAAAACAATGAACATAAAACAACCTAATACAAAACAGGCACTAACTGCAATGAGCCCAAGTTCCCTGAGATAGGATTTGGAGCAGGAGAGCTTCAGCATGTGTGGGATTTAACAGAAGAACTGGCCCAGGACATTGCCCTGGCCCAGGGGCAGGGAAAATGTATTGGTCGTTTGCATGAGAGCATTGAGAAAGGCAGTGGCCCAGGCAGCTGCTGCCATGTGGGCACAAGCTCTGCTGCCCATGAAGGTCCCATAGTGCAGGGGTTTGCAGATGGACATGCAGTGGTCATAGAATATGGTGGTCAGGAGAGAATACTCTACTGGACATAAGAAAAAAGTAGAGGAAAATTTGAGCAGCACATCCTGTGTAGGAGATTTGCCTGATGTCCCAGAGGGAATTGTGCATGGCTTTGGGGAAAGTGGTGCAGATGGAGCCCAGGTGGGTGAGTGCCATGTTGAGCAGGAAGAAGAACATGGGGCTGTGCAGGAGGTGGCCGCAGGCTACGGCGCTGATGATGAGGCCGTTGCCCAGGAGGGCAGCCAGGGAGATGCCCAGGAAGAGGTAGAAGTGCAGGAGCTGCAGCTGCCACACATCTGCCAATGCCAGCAGGAGGAAGTGGCTGATGATGCAGCTGCTGTTGGACGTTTGCTGTGGCTGGCCATGGGCACCTGTTCATGGATAAAAGAAAGTGACAAGTTAGGACAGGCTGCTTTCAGCCAAACCCATGTCATTCCCTGTAGACTGTCCTGCTGGTGTTGGTGTCTTTGGTGCTGACCCTGACTGCTGACAAAACAGCAACACGTTTGCTTCAGAGTTGTACTAGGTCAATGCACAAGATGGCGGCTGGGGCTGAGGCTGTGCCTCCCAGCACCATCTGTGGCCCCTGCCAGCCCAGCCCCAGCCCCAGAGCCGCACTTGGCAGGCAGAGCCCCCCTTTCACCTTTCTGTTCAAATGGACATTAACAGACACCCGGGAAACAGACAAAGTGTGGCACCTTTGCTCTGTGCACACAAACATAGACCAGCCAGGTTGGAACATCGGCTAGCAGTATTTGTACCTCAAGGCAATTCAAAAAGGTGAAAATAGGAAGAAATCCTAGGGATTGAACATTTTAAAAAACCAACTTTTATTTATTTTCTCAAAGAGACCCAAAAGCATTTCCTGTGCTGATGGACTTTGTTTAGCATCAAGAAGCATCACAACTGGTTTCATCCAGGCAGGAGTCATACTTACTGTGAGATGATGAAAACAGAGATGGGATCTGCTTGAGGTGGAGGCTGCAGTGGCTGCTCACCTGCAATGTGCATCCCTAAGGGTACCTCTTTCTTTAGAACACTAGCAAGACTATATAGAATTGAAATACAAACCAAACCTGCAGCAGGAAGTCCACTGCAGTTAAGGTTGTTCTTGATGACATTCTCATGTGAAACAGACATTCTGTTCAGCAGACACACAGGCAGGGCTGCTTGGAGCACTGCTCTGGCATTCATTCTCAGAGTGGGATAGCAGGAGAAAAAGAAGAGAATCCCATCAGCTACTGAAGAGGAACAGTCACTGACAGGAACCAGTGGGTTAAGAAATGGGAGGGGAAAAAGTCAGAAAACGTGAGGTGACAAAGGGGAGAAATGGGAGTGAAAAAATGAGAAGGTGAAAGGAGGAAAAGGCAGGAAAGATGATGGGAAAATTCTAAGAAACACGAGCAAAGACGTGTGAAAAACATAGGGGGAAAAATAGAGGGAAATGTGATGGGAAGCAACTGAGAAACTTGACTGGCAAAGAAAGAGAAACAGGCAGCAAATGTGAGGGGAACATTGTGAGAATCCTGAGGGGAAAAGAATGAGAAACCAGATTGAGGAAAAGGCTAAAAACATGAGGAGGAAAAAGGGGGGGAAGGTTGATGGGAAAAGTGGCAGAAGAGGAGTGATAAAGGGCACAAAATGCAAGAGGAAAAGTACAAGGAACATGAGGAGGAAAGAACGACAAATGTGAGGGGAAACATGTGAGTAATGTCAGAGGGAAAGGGTGAGAAACGTGAGGGCAAAAGTGAGAAACTTGAGGAGAAAATTTGCAGAAAAATGGCTGAGAAAAAGAGAGAAACAAGAGAGGAAAAACGGGCAGGCTATGTGAGGGAAAAATTGTGAGAAATATGAGGAAAGAAAAAACCAGGAAAGAGTGGGAAGGTGAGGAGATGTGAGAGGGAAAAGTACAGGAAATATGAAGAGAGAAAAGGAGAGAAGGCAGTATTGGCAGAACAGCTGAAATAATTCCTAATTCCTGCCATACATTTGCCCATTTATTGCACAAGCCCAGGCCTTCTCTGGATGTACGTCTCCACCTCTGCCCTGATTCCTATCTGGAAGCAGTAGAAGTGGCAGGATGTGCCCACCAGCAGGAGCTGCTCCAAGCTGGGAAGGCGACAGGTGGAGCTGATTTCCAGAGGCTTCTGTCTGCCAGGTGAAGCCAAGGCAGCAGTGGGTTACAAGGTGCTGGTGCTGCTGCTCCGCTGTGCCAGAGAGCCCTGGCTGGGCAGGGCATGGCACCCACTGCGCTGGGGGTTCTTTCTCCTGCCACAGCTGGGCACACCTGGCAACAAATCATCATGACTTGTGGGAAAATCAAAGGCTTTGTGGAGGCTGCATTGCTCTGTGCACACCCAGGCCACCTGCAGCACACAGCTTTGGCCCCCAGAAAGCTCAGCCAGAGTGAAACAGCTGGAAAAACTTCCATTTTCGCCTTTCAACAGAAGGGACACAAATGCAAGTGACCAAGCAGGGCCTGATCCTTGGTGCCATCTCAGGGTGAGAAAGGAGGCATGACTTCATTTCAGTGCTGAGTGCGGGAGGAATCACTCTTCTAACACGTGCTCACTCAGAAATCTCACCTTCTAATTTGTAACCATGGAAAGAAGACCTACTCACTACCTTGCTGAAACTCACAGGCTAAACATTCCCTCAAAATACTGGACATCTTTACATCACTTCTCAGAAGTTACTGACGGGAGAGTAGGGGTCCCTTGAGGGTCTCTGCTGGTCATTTGGGGAACATCCCATTCCTCAAATTCTCCTCTGATGCTCAAGAGCCTCCTACAACCACTTTCCTCCCTTTGAATGCATTCCAGCTACCTTAGGAGGACTACTCTAGTCTCAAGGCTTAGGTAGCTACTTTTGCACACACCAGTCATTGCACTGGGGATATCAAGGGCTCAACACTGTCTGTTAATGCCAATGGAATTCATGATTCATTACAGTTCAACATTTTCTGAACACCTTCCTTCTCTGGGAGCTGCTCATAAGCATTTTCTCAATGCACCTTGAACATGGTTTTGCTGACTGAAGCCACATTGTGTCTTTCCTTCAGCAATTAGCAAAGAAAACACAAATTGCCTTTGGAGACCCTTGTGCTCCCTGCCAAATCAGTTCACTGCTCAAGTAAAGCCACACGCTCATCCCCGATTCCCTCAGTGAGCTATGAGGAAATATTCTGCTGCAGCTGAAAGATTATTAGAAAAAAGAATGAAAGTTGTTGGTTCTAGCTGTTGTTATTTCAGGATTGGATTTGTTGTAGTCAATTTGTTGGGTGTTGCTGTGAGCTGGGAGAGGGGCCCAGTTAAAGGCAGGACCAAAAGAGAAGTAGGAAAAGAGGGGACAGACAAGTAGATGGTGGGGAGAGAATATAAGTTCCCTAGTACCCAGACAAATGGAAAGGGGACACGTTTCGCCCTGGGCTGGGAAAGGCAATAAAAAGCAGCAGCATTCTGTTGGAGTGTGTGTGTGTGTTTGTGTGTGTTTGCCTCTTGGGAGAGCAAGATCCACTCCCAGCTCAGGTGAATCCCTCCTAAGAAACAGTTCTCCTTTGCTCTGAGGACTTGGTCCCCATTCATTTCATTGAAGACTTGGCTCCTTTCTAACACCTCTCTCCCAGCAGCTCAGGGCTGTATTGCACAGTGCCAGAGAACACAAAGCAGGCTGGCCTGGTGGCCCTGAGTATTTCTGCAAAACACTCTGCATTTCACCCCTTTGCTCTGGCTCAGTGCAGAAGTGCAGGATTGCAGGCGCCTCCTCCCAGAGCTGGGTGAGGCACTGGCTCCTGCAGCTGGGACCTGACAAGCTGTCCCTGCCTCCCGCTGGCCTCGGCTCCCCTGGCACAAGTGCCGCGCCTGAAGGACGCTGCCCTGGGCTGGAGCCTGCCCAGCAGCCCGGCTCCCTCCCGCTGGGCCCACAGTGCTGCACACACTGCTCACCTTTCCCGGGAGTTCCAGGGCAGCCCGCACAAGAGTAGGAATGCTCAGGCAGGGCTGCAGCCCTCGGCTGTCCTTTGCCTTTCTCCCCTCCTGTGCAGACTGCAGACGGCCAAGCCAGCAGGCTGGGCTGTGCCCAGCACGGCTGCGCTTCCCCTCGGCAGCAGCCAGCTGCCAGCTGGCCTCTGAGAGACCAGCATTGGCTCGGGGCCACCAAGAGACACCCAGGGCCGGGCTGCTGCCTCTTGCAGCTCCAAGGCCTCATTGCAGCCTGCCTCTGCCCAGGCTCAGGCTGCTCTGGCCTCTGCTGGGGCTCTGCTGGGGCTCCAGCCTGGCCAAGGCAAGGCCTGCTCTCCCCTCACAGTCGCTGGCAGCTCTGCACCAGCTCTGCACCTTGCCCAGCAGCCTCCCTGATCCTGCTGCTTCCTCACTTGAGCCCAAATCTCCTCCAGCCCAAGAGATTGCACTTCGGGCTCCAAATCCAAGTGGCAGGAACACAAATGCTCTCGAGTCACAGCTCAAGGCCTGCATCTTCACAGGATATTTGGGCAGCCCCACTCCTCCATTGCTTCTGCCTGCAAATGCCACTTCCCTTTTTGCCTCAAATCCAAGTGCCACAGCTGGGTAAAAGCCAGCCAGTGGGTCATATTGCAAAGGCACTGTGGCCTGGAGAGGATGAATGAAGAAGAGCCTTCTCCACTTTCAAACCATACCAAAGAAGTCATCCATGTCACTTTCCACCTCTAAGAAAAACAGACAATTCAGAAGGAAATGTTGAGCTTTCTTACAGTCTCAGAAGGAGGGGAATCTTCAAAATGAGTAAAAGAGTCATAATCTCTATTTATTAACAATCTTATGCTACAATCCTACGCTACATTTCAAACCTACAGTATTAGCTACAATCTACTCTACAATCTTCCACTACAATGGCCTTGTAGAAACATTTTGAAAGAGATGGTTATTTGTTTTTCTCTTCAAAATGAGTTGAGGTTTCAGAAGCTTTCTTTACAATCCTACACTACAGTTCTACTCTACAGTGCTACATCTACAAGGCTACCTCTACACTGGTCTGGGAGAAAACATTGTGACAGTGATTGTCCAGTTCTGTTCTCCTCCTTTCACTTCTTCCTGCAATGAGGAGTGGGCCACCAGGCTGGACGCAGGCTTGGCCAATGTAAGTAAGGGATGCTGCGCAATGGAAAAAAAATAATAACAAGGAACCATTACTTTCAAAGCTAAGAGCCTCAAGAGCAGGAAGATATATTTTTCAATGGAAAGGAGATTGAGTCAGAGGAGGTCTAAGGAGCAACAAGTGGCACAGCTTGCTGCAAGAGCTGGCAAGTGCCCCAGGCCTGGAAATCTTTCAGGTTGGAGCAGGGTGATCTCTTTCAAGATGTCCCTGCTGATTGCAGGGCACTTGGAGCAGATGACCTTTCCAGGTCCCTGCCAGCCCAGCCCAGTCTAGGATTGCTGAGTGTTTTTATTGGAACAGCACCAAGAGTGGAGGGGAGGAGGAGGGGGCCTCATCTGATGCCTTGGACTTGAGTGGAGGAGGAGCTCAACCCTGGCACACAGTTTCACCTGCAGCCCCTTGGCATTTTACCTGCAGGAGCTCCTTGGCAGACCAGAGCTGTGCCTCTTGTATCTGCTGGCAGCGGCTCAGGAAGTGACGCAGAAAAGGAGAGAGGAGCTCTGGCTGCAGCAGCTCTGGGGTCCCTTTTTTGGCTATCAGGAGTTGAGCCTGGAGAAAAAGGAAACACGAGTCTCTCACCTGCTTCTTTCACATCTGGAACTGCAAAGAGGAACTTTCCTCTACTAACTGACTCTACAATTCCCAAGGACTCTTACATGAAAATCATCTCTGCAGTGCTTGTTGGTCCATAAAACAACAAAAGTCATCAAGCTTTTTTGCTTTTGGTCACAGCAAGGGTCTCTGCACTGCCACCAGAACCATTTTTGAGGGGCTGGCAGTCCCTCAAAAGCAGCCCCACAACCCTGCAAATGCTGCACCTGACCAAGAATCTACTGACCCAGCTTGACAGAACCATCAGTTCTCAGAAGGATGTTGAGGCTCTTGATATCTCGGTGCATCACATGGTTGGAGTGAAGAAAATCCAGTCCTTGCAGGCACTGAGAGACAAAACAGAAACAGGAGGGCAAAAATCAGGGATGTGATTTCATCACACAAGAAAGGAAAGAGCTCCCAAAGATTCCCTCTCCAGGGGAATGGGGAGTAATGGCAGAACACAGTGCCACTGGGAGGAAGAGCTTGCTGCTCCACCACTAGCAGAGCAGCACCTTTCTAAAGAAAGGCATGTCACCTTTCCAAGAGCAGCAGCAACTGCTGCTGTTGTAGACTCTCCCCTGCAAACCAGCCACAGTGACTGCTGCTGCAGTGTATGTGCTCAGAAGTAAAGAGCATTTTGGCTGCACTGCTAACCTTTTCAGCTGAAAACTGAGAGAAATGAGTTTCTCTTTTGTCTTTGCTCTTTGTTTCAAATGCTGCCACCACCACCTTTGCTTTCCCAGGCAAGGAATGCAGTGCAGCCAGGCCAAAGTTTAGAGAGGCAAGATGGAGAAGAGCAAATACAAGAGACAAAGTGAGAATGCAACAGCAGGAGATAAGAGTCCAAGAACAGAGTGCAGGGAGTGCAGGGGCAGTGGCAGGCAGTTCCCTTGAGATGTTCTTGCTTGCCTATAGCATCCCAGCAGCACAGACACAAAGCTCAGCACATGGAATTTCTCCTGTTCTGAGCCCATCTCCCAGATAATCCTGCCCAAGCCCTGGGAAGCACAGGTGGGATTCACTAACCTGTCACAAGCAGCTGAAGGCTGGAGATGCTCTTCAGGGTGCCGCAACCTTCCTTGAGGAGTCGCCTTTAAAAAGACGCTCTTTGTCCCAGGGTTACAGGCACTCCCAGGTGATTGTCAGCTCTCCTGTGGGGGTTGCCGAGGTAACTGAGCACAAGAGCTCTCAGTGGTTTCAGTGGAGGAGCTGCTGGGACAGCTCAGCCAGGCACCTCTGCTCAGGCAGCACGGGAACAGAAGCCAAGAGTCCCAAAGATCCTCCAAAACCTTCCTTGACTTCCAAGAACCAGGGACACACAGACCCTGAAGTGCTCAGGTGCCCTGTTTATATGGAGAACAGTGGGGGTGGGGTTTGCCAGGTGGGCCAATGGGAGAGGGAATTGGGAGGACAACCAATGGTGTGAGGGATCCAAATTGAACCAATGGAGGGACAGAAGAACCACGAAGTGAGGGTTCACCCAATGGGAGTGGAGGGATTTACATGTGGGCAAGTGTTCATGGGTTTTTAACCACACTTGCTTGCCCTAAGCTGCAATGTGTCTCTCTCAGACTTGTGAGGTGGGAGCTGTTCTTTGTTCTTTGTAGAAGAGGACCATTCTTGATGGGGATTGTAGAGGCTCTCATCAGAGTCTGCCGACTGACAGGACAGAGCTGATTTTTAGAGGTGTGAGTGCTATAAATGACATCACACGTGAGTGCTTCCATTCCTATACTCCAACACCAACCAGAGTTCCTCATGCACAAGGTAGCTGAAAGAAGCAAACAAGGCCATGCAGATGAACGTACATGGCTATGTTTTTTTTTCTTGATTCTTGTTTGCGGGTCCCTATGTGATGAGGACAGAATGAAAGGAATAGACATTCCCTCTAGGCTGTGCATGGTTTGCAGTCTGTGCAGTCTCAAGGAGAATGGCACATCTGTGAACAAGGAGATGTCTTAGATGGCCAGCAACCAAAAAAGTGCAGTTTAGAAACAGCCAAGAGGAAAAACCTGTCAGGCATGGTATTTCTGGAAATAAGCACCTAGAGTTCCTGGCATGGAATCTGTGACCATACTGGGGGTGACTGGAAACACACTGAGAGCGCCTGGGAGGGACTGGGACTACACTGGGGACAACTGGGATTGACTGGGACCGTGCTGGGAGAGACTGGGATCATAGTGGACTCATCCTGGGATCATATTTGGAATGACTGGGTCTATGCTGGGGCCACTGAGAGCAACTGGGATCAGACTGGGAGGAACTGGGAGCAACTGAGACAATACTGGGGGTAACTGGGATCATGATGGCAACAGAATAGGATCATACTGGGAGTGACTGCATCTGTGCAAGGGAGATTACACTGGGAGGAAATGAGACCATGCTGGGGACATTGGGATCATACTGGGGGAAACTGGCACACCACTGAGGGTTACTGGAGTCATACTGGGATCATACTGGAAATGACTGTGAGTGGGCTGAGGGCAACTGGGACCATGTTGGGGCAACTGGGATATACAGGAAGGGACTGGAATCATGCTAGATTTGAATGGGGGTTGCTATGAGCAACTGGAATCATGTTGGAAGCTACTGGGAGATACTAGGAGTGAGTGGAAACACACTGGGGGCAATTGGGATATACTGGGAGAGACCAGGAATGACTGGGATCACTGAAGAACCATAAAGGCTGTTACAGAAAAAATATTGGGAGTATCTGAGAGTGGCTGGGATCATGCTGGGAGTGACTGGAATCATACTGGAATCTTTCTGGGAAGGTCTGGAGCAATAGTGGGAGTGACTGGGATCATACTGGGAAGAACTGGAACTGTGCTGGGAGTACCTGGAACTAAAGTAAGGGTGAATGGGAACAGCTGGGACCATGGTGGGATCATAGTGGGGTCATAGTGGGAGTGACTGAGATGCTACTTGGACCATACTGGGTGTAACTGAAAGTGACTGGGATCATACTGGGGGTGACTGGGAGCCACAGGGCCCATACTGGGAGTGACCTTGCCCTCCCTGGGGGGAACTGGCCCAGCTGGGGCTCAGGGTTGTTCTGCCCCAGGGCTGCCCCAGGTCCTGCTGCCACACCCGGCCTTACAGGGCTCAAGGATAGGGGACAGCTGAGGGACAGGGCACAGCTGAGGGACAAGGGACAGCTGAGGGACAGGGGACAACTGAGGGACAGGGCACAGGACAGCTGAGAGATAAAGGGACAGCTGAGAGACTCGAAACAGCTGAGGGACAGGGACAGCCAGGGAACACAGCCTTGCCAAAGGACATTGAGCTCCAGCACTTTCAGCTGTTGTGCCCGGGCTGTTGTCCTTGGGCTGCCAGCAAAGGCCAAGGGGGCAGACTCCCCTCCAGAAACTGTTGTTGGCTTTAAGCTTTGCTCTGGAACATTCCCAAGGAGCCACCTGCAGTGGCTGCAACCCAGCCGGGTGCCCGGGGCCACCAAAGGTGCTGCGGCAGTGCCCACCTGCCCCGGGCAGGGCAGAGAACACCCAAGGAAAGGTTCGTGCTGGGCTCAGGGCAGGGACAGGGCACTCCCCTGGAGCTGCCACAGGCTCCTCTGGAGCCAGCCTGGGGACAGGGTTGGGGTTTATGTCCCATGGAATGCCAGCAGGGATTCCTTCTCATCTCACTGCTGTCACTAGATTGCTCATCAATTCAAATCATTTCCCCATGGCAGCGGGTAGGGGGGAGATCCATCCATGGAATTCTCATGTGACTGGGATGAGAGTGAGATCCAGCCATGGAAATTCCATGGGAATTCCTGCATTCCTTAATCCCTCCCATTTCTGAATCCCACATTCCTATAGGAATTTTCTTTCCCCTCCCACACTCACCTTTGTGCTCCAGGGCCTCCCGACTGTGTCTGATGTATTTTGGGACCCTTGCACACAGGTGTGTCCCAGGTAATGCTTCATCTGCTCCACCATGATCCCTTTGGATTCCCAACACCTCTGGGTGATCCAGGTGGCACCGTTGGACACTGCAAAGCTCCCAGATCCCAGCTGGAAGGAGATGAAATTCTACCCGTCGTAGCTGTACCGGTGGGATCCATGGAGGCTGCATTGGACAGGAGGTCACAGCTGGAAACCACCTGCACCGTGTGGAGACCTGAGAACGAGGAGAGAACAGACACATGGAGTCGTGTCCCAATCCTGTTGGAAACAAGATAGAAATCTCCCAGGACCCCATGCACACAGGCTTAGAGACACAAAAGAATGCAGGACTTGGTTTGAAACCCTTAGAGAAACTGAGATACATCAAGTCACCCAGACATGAAGTGGGGATGTAAGTTTCAGTTGGAGGTGAGTAAAAAGATGCCTTCAGTGCCTTAAGCAAATAAGAGACTGTATTAATTGATAGAAAAGCCCTAAAGTCCAGTTTAAAGTTCAGCAGCATTACCTTGTACAAAGTTAACTAAGTCCTAGGCATAACATAAACATAACAGAGCATTGCTAACATTGCTAGACAGAATAGATAGGGCGTAAGCCTTGTGTAAGAAATGATGACCATGGCTGCCCAACTGTGTTAGACCAGGAAAGGTGCAAAAAGACAGTAATAGCATTGTGTTTGTAGCTGGTTGGATGATTTATGAATAGAATGCATTGTATCGGGAGTGCTGCTGCTGCTGCTGCTTCTGCTTGGCACAAGGGGACTCTATGCCAGAATAATTTTGCCCAATGGCACGGCCCGTAACACTCTGAGCTTTGAGAGACTGATCTAGCCATGTCATAAACGACTTTTACAGCAAGCAGCAGCCTCTCTTGTTCCTGGGTTGGCCTGCTCAAACTTGACAGCTGTCCCTCAGCAATGTGCCTGCTGCTCCAGCCTACTGCCAGTCCTTCTCTGGCAGTGACAGCAGGAGCTGCTCCCTGCTGCCGGCCAGCTCCTTTGCCTGGAGTCCCTTCCCGTGCTGGCAGGACAAGCTCCCTCTTGCCTTGAGCCAAATGCCTGCCTGCACCTTGGGCTGCCTTTGCCAGCTCTCTTTTTCCAAGCGTTGGACTCCCAGGCTTCTGCCCCAGCCCAGGGACATTGGTTATTTCCATCACCTGCTAGTTTTACAGCATGAACCATTGTGGTTTTACCTAAGAGGTGAAGCATTCAGATTGTGGTGCTTTCTTGTACACAATGTCCTGTAAAGACCACGAACACGCTGTTCTGACAGCTGGGATTGTGCCTGTTCCTACACCGTTTATTCCACACTGCATGACTGGAGAAAATCGAAGTGTACTGAGTTAATAAGTTTAAACTACAGCTTAGTGCAAATATGTGTTAAAATGCCATAATCCCCTTTTAGTTTTTGGTCACAAGTGGATACCTCCCTGAAGGTTACAGAACAAATAAAAAATGTTGTGCATATAATGAAGAAAACAACACAAAATTCCCTCTGGACAATGAGGTTAGAAAACCTGTTTTAATCCGTGTCACTGTTTCTTACCGCATCTACTTAAACTGACAATAAATTAAACTGATTTTCTCCAGGCTGAGGCAGTTTTGCAATGAAGCAGCAGCATGTCATGATGCTAAAGAAGAGTCTGGCATTACCTAAAATGTTCACTGCTACAAAGTGAACAGTACACAGCAAGGCAGACTGGGTTATCACAGTTATTACTCCTCTCCCCTATCCTGCCTTACATCCCATTGTCTCCTCTGCAGAAGACGCAGGCTATGAAAACAAGGCAAGGTTGCTGCCTATTTTTCTGCTCCCACAGGACTTCTTAGACACCATGTTTTTTCAAAGGACTGCATGTGCCTCTCCCCAACTTGTTTATATCTCATTCTACAAACGAATAGAGCTGAAGGAGTTTCAGGCATGTGAGTGCCTGATCTCCCCTTGAAGGGCTCTGCCTCCCCAAGCCCTGCTTACCTGCTGTGCTTTGGCAGGAGAGCCAATCAAGCCCAAAACACAAGGGCAGTGGACTTCAACTGCCAAGCCTCTCTTTGCCATGGGATTGCCTTTCCCCTGCAGCCTCCATGGGCAAGGGCTTTGTGGGAGCAGGGGCCATCACAGCCTGTGAGCTGCACACAGAGCCAGGAAAAGGAGCAGATCCTGCTGCATTCTGCTACTGCTGATCCTGTAAAGGTTTAGTCTTCTTTTCTGCTCTGCCAAGGTCAGGATGAATAATACTCAGGAAACGCCAAGCTTGGGTTCAGTCTTGGTTGTTTATTATATTGTATCTATGAACAGTATTTACAGTCTCAGGAGGTGTGAGCTCCTACTTGCAAGTTAGAGAAAGGAGTTAAAATGGCGTGCTTCCATTTCTTACCAAAGTTCTTTAAGAGACAATTACCTTATAAGGTGAAACCTATATTATTTATACTTTTGACCCAATAATGACCACCCAAGGTCCACAATGCAGACCCATTTTACCCAGTTATAGAAAACCACCCAAATCCATGAAGAAGAAGGAAGAAGAAGGCTTAGAAGAAGAACTCAGACAATGCCCTGAATCCTCCACCTTGGCTCACACACATTACTATATACCAAAACCCAAATCCAAGTTTTTGTCCTGTGAGATCACACAACATTACTCAACGTTCACATCCACAACCCCTTTTAAGAGTTCTTCCAGGGAATTTCACACCAAGGGCTTCCATCCTTGTAGTGGCTGTAAGAACTTGTTGCTTCCCAGTTCTCCAGCATCCTTCTGGATTCTGGAGCATCTCAGCACAAGTGTCCATGGCCCTTCCTGCACCCCTAGGCTGCAGCAGTCATAGTCATTGTTGCCTCCCCCTTGCTGCAGCTTCTTTGCCCAAGTGCTGCCAAAGGCAGCGCAGCTGGCTCAGGATCCCTGTTGGCTTCTGGGCTCCAGGATGACCTTCAGAGGGACACTTGGAACACTTCCTAAAGAGCTGCCTGTGCCATGGGGGGTGGATTTGTCCTCCCTGGGTGGCTCTGGTTGGAGTTGGATGCTCCGTGGAGTCCCACAGATTTCTCAGCAGGCCTTTGCAGCGAGTTCTTAGCCAACATGTGGCTCTGCTGCCATCCCAAATCTGCACTTTCCTGGGCCAGACTGAGTGCCGGTGGGGCATGTGCTGGGCATGGACAGAGAATGCCATGGACAAAATCCTCCCCCTCCATCACGTTTCCATCTACTCATTGCTCTGCACAGCACAAATCTCTACTTCTTGTAGTGGAAACATTGAATTGATGGCAGATCGTTACATCTGCATTACCAATGGACAAATACACAAAAATCAACTTTGGTTTAAAAATGAAATTTCTTTTAAATGGCTACAGCTGCACTGCCAGTCGAGAAACAGACAAATATCAATTCAAGCTTATAAAACTAGTTTATTGTTACAGCTGTTCTATGTAAATATATGCAAAAATAAACTTGTTAAGAAAATTAATTTCTTTCAACCCTCTACAACCACTCACTATACACAAATATCAAGTTTAACAATTTAATTCATCCCATATTACTCCTACTGTACAGCCCATATACAAATACAAAAATATCAGTATCTCTCTCTAAAGAATTCTAGACCGAGTACTAAAGAAATAGAATTCTAGAACCAGACAATTCAAGACATATTTAAATCTTTGTAAATACATACCCATACAATATACAGATGCAAATCTAAAATTCATATTTCATATGACAAAGCAAGTCATATATAAATACAAACATAACAAACCTATTTATAAATATACAAATATCAATGTACAAATAAAAGAATCCTTACAACCCTGTCATTATACAGCTATCCAGCTATACAACTGAACAAGTATGTCAATATAAATTCAGATTGGAACACATCAATATACATGCATCAAGGGAACAAGATACATACTTATAAACCTGTAGAAAAACCAGTTTACATAGGTAAATAACCATCAGCTTCTAACTCTCTCAGTCCAACTGTAACCACCTCTAACTACAACTCCATCAGCAGGGATTGCAGCTGCCCAAGTTGCCAGGCTGTGCCTCGGTCTCTTCCTGCCGTGCAGAGCAGCTCTCCTGGCCAGGGCCAGCAGATGGCACATCTGGGAAGCAAAGGGAACACTGAGTGGGGATCGGGACGTTTCCCTTGGCAGCAGCTGCCCTTCAGTCAGGGAAGGGTCAATCTGAGCGCCTCCCCAGGAGGGCTGGAAAGAACAAGCAGGCCGAGCGGGCCGGGCTGTGCTGAGCGCAGCCGCGGCGGGACTGTCCCGCAGGCGCCGGCAGCCCGGTATGGCCGGCACAGCTCCCGGGCCCTGCCGGCACAGCTGCCTTGCCCAAGGACAGCCCCTGTGCCAGGCGGGGCAGCTGCGCTGAGCAGCCCCAGCACGGGCAGGGCCCGCTCCTGCTCAGCCGGGCACTGCCCACGGCCAAAGCCCACGCCACCCTCAGCCCCAGCCTGCCTCAGCGGCGCTGCGGCCTCAGCCGGGCTCTCGGCTGGCAGCAGCAGCAGCAGCTCCCTGTTCACTGCTCTTGCTGCTGGCCTTCAGCTTCTCCCTGCTGCTTCCTGGCAGTCTCTGCCTGTCCTCAAGGTCTTCAGGGCAGCTGTGGCTGAAGTGGAGGCTCTGCAATTGGTTTCCAGGCCTGGCAGAGCTGCAATCGCTGAGCCCTCTGTGCTCCCTGCTGGCCCCCTCCATCCCCTCAGCCCCACCGTCCCCTGGGCAAAGCCCCAGCCCCCTTCAGTTTCTTCAGCCCTCACAGTCCTCTCACCCCATCAATCCTTTCTGACCCATCCTGTCCCCTTAGACCCAGCACCCCCCTCAGCCTGGGCCACATCCCTGTCACCTCAGTGCCACCATCGGCCTCTGCTGCCCCACACCCCTCAGCCCCCCCAGCACCTCAAGGTCACCGTCCCTGCTGCATCACCGCCTCCTCAGCCCCCTCAGCCCCCTCAGTCTCACCGTCCTTCAGCAGCTCCTCGGGGGACACTGCCTGGGGCCACCAGCAGCTCCAGGGACACCCGGGGCTGCAACTGCTGCTCTGCCCGGCCTGGCTGCCAGCTGGGACCCAGCACAGGAACAGGGGACAGTGGGGACACAGCGGGAAAAACAAGAGGGGAAAAAGGAAGCCGAGGTGGGAAAAGAGGTAAAAATGCTGCTGAGGCCTACACACACATCACTCTATCCATCAGCATCAATTCATAGACCAACACAGAGCGTTTGCTTTGTGATGTCAGGCCATGGTTGCCACGCTGTCCTGGTGACATCACAAGGCTGCCTTGGTGACATCACCAAGTTATCTGGGTACACGGAAGCCTCAGTGGCAGAGCAGCTCTTGGGCTTGCTCAGTGCAGGAGCTTCCCCTCCTGCTTCAGGCTTTTGTCAGTGGGCAGCTGCACACTGACAGGAGCCTGTTTTTTTTCTTGTGTTCGAGCACAGTGTGCAAACTTGCACAGCAGTGCCACAATGTTTGGGCACCTGGCTGCTGCAGTTTACACTGTTTGTGGTGCTACTTACTCCGGCTATTACCTGACTAACCTGGCACGTAAGTAGAGCTATTCCGTGGGTGTAAGCTAAGCTGGCTTTTGCACATCTTCCTGCTCTTTCTTAGTGACTGAGTTGATTTGGAAACAGAAAGACCATTTGGATGCCACTTGAGTAAAGTTCCTGTAAACATGTTCAGCTCAAAAGGGGGTGTCTGTAGGCAGGGATCTGCAGGCAGCATTTGCAAGGGAACCTGCAGAGGTTGCGTTCCCTTCATGGGAGAGTCTGTGACCGCAGAGTCTGTCATTTCCTCAGTTTGTTGGGTCAAGCGGGACAACTTTGAAAATGTAGACTGGGAGTCCTTCTGGGAAGACCTTCTAAAAACCATGCTAGGGTTCTCTCCAGTTCTCTCTGAGAATCTGCTCATTTTCCCTTACCCATTCCAGGTCATCTGACCCATGTGTTCAGAGGTGCTGATCCTCAGGTGAATGAGCAAGGAACATTTGATGTTCCTGGTGTTTAAAAATTGTGAAATAAGCTGTGAGCTTGGCCTGTGGCAGTAGAGTGTAGAGCAGGCTGAAAGAAAATCCATTGCCATGTCTGCAGCAGAGAGAGCAAAGGCATCACTGGCTATTTCCTAATTTTCCATTTCAGAGCCTTTAAAGAACTAACAGCCCAGTTTTGCAGAGAGAACATTGCTTCCTGATAGTAGCCAGGGAGAATATCTAACTCTCAGCAATTTGCAGTACACTTGAATCAGCCCAATTGAATTTCATCAGTGACTTAGAATGCCATTGCCATCAAAGCTGATGATTTGTGCTTAGTAGAGCTGGTTCTAGAGCTGCATAGAAATCAGGGTATAAATGACAAATAATGGCCTGTGTCTCACGCTCCTGTCTGTCCACAGAACACAGAAGCAAGAGCAGACTCTCCTCTGGCAGCCTCTGCTCCTGCAGAAGACACCAAAGAGGAGCCAAATGACCAGCAGCCTCCAGCTGTGGTCACACCACAACCACAACTTTCCAAGACAGTAAGTGCCACTTCTGGAGGGTGCAGTCTTTAGTGCAAGGCAGAGCTGCAAGTTTCTGAGCAGCCAGCACTTGCTGTTGGTGGCTGAGGATGCTGAGTGTGAGAGTCCTGCCTGGGCCTAGCGATTCCCCTCAGCCAGTGACACCTGGGAAATGGGCTTTGATCTGCCATGTTCAGGCTCCAGCTTGCTGGGATGCTGAGAGGGGCCAGCCTGAAGCATGAAGGCTCCCTGTCTGCAGAGGAGGGAGCATGTCAAGGACACTGCGCTCAACCGTGTGGAATACGTAGGGGACACTGTGGTCTGGAGACACCTGTCCCCCTGCACAGACTTGCCAAGCAGCTACAGCCCAATGAATATTGATCTGACAACACAAGCTCTTTGGGGTGCTTTGTCCCCACGAGCTTCTTGGGTGTGCTTCCCTGGGAGCATTTCAGAAACACACTGGGGACGTGGAGTTGCTGCTTGAAGTCAGGGATTTGGGTGCCTTGGTTGCCAGGTTGTTCTCTTGCCTCTTCAGGCAGAGCAGTCAGTAGCAGAGCTGACAGGTGCTCAGAGTCCACCTGTCTTTTGGCTTTTAAGAAGCTGCTAAGAGATGATTGTGCTGTCCATGAATCCATGGGGGACCACTCTTGCCTTGTGTGGCAAAAGACACGTTCCCTGTCAGCTTGCTGAGTGGCTGTTGGAGCTTCAGGCCCAGATGGAGCCTGATTGTACTGCCAGTGTCACTTTGGAATCCGTGCCTCCCCAGAGGCAGAGAGGTGACCCAGGAGAGCAGCAGCCCAGGGCTTGGTGAATGTGTGAGGCCAGCAGTCTTTGAATCTTGGCCCCCAAATGTTGTCTGGGAAGTTGAATCCCATCTTCTCTTGCTTCCTGTGCAGGACCCTCTAGAGGAAGAGCATGAGCAGTTGGCATTACCAGAGATGCCACGTCAGCCATGCCAGATTCAGGGAGAGCTGATTCCAGCTGAAGAAAGGGAAAAGCAGCTCAGGCAGCAGGTGGAAGAGCCACAGGAGAATGGCCAGGTAAGCCTGGCTGGCCAGGTGATCGAGTGAAGGGCAGGCAGAGGGGCATCAAATGGAGCTCTTGGGACTGAGGAGGCCAGCAGTCCCACAGGCACTGAAGGCACAGAGCCTTGTAATCTCCAGAGATCAGCACTGGGACAGGAGGGTTACAATGGAAGCAGAGGTAGGCAGGGAAGCAGAAAGAAGTGGCTGAATGAATGGGATCTGGAGGCTGAAAAGGGAAAAGCTGAGCCTGATGGCAGCTCCCAGCCACTTGCTCTGCATTTGTGTGTACAGAACATCCAGGCAGAGGCACAAGCAGAGCTGCCCAATGATCTGAGTGACATCGTGGCAGTGAAGAGGAGGAGCAAGGAAGACATGAGAAGAACTCAAGACCACTGGAATCTCCAGCAGCAGAGGGGTGATCAACAAAAGCAGGTGAGTGGGAGAGTGGAAGCCACTACACTCACAAAACCTTCTCTTCCTTGTTCTTTACAGAACTTTGGTGAGAAGCTGCTTGCAGAGCTGCAGAAAACTCAGGCTAGGATCAAGGAACTAGAGAAGAGGCTGGAGGAAGAAATGAAAATTCAAAGAGAAAGAGAAAGAGAAAGAGAAAGAGAAAGAGAAAGAGAAAGAGAAAGAGAAAGAGAAAGAGAAAGAGAAAGAGAAAGAGAAAGAGAAAGAGAAAGAGAAAGAGAAAGAGAAAATTGATCTCCTCCTTGAGAAGCAAGAGGCTCTGGAAAAACAAGTGAGTGGAAGAGTGACAGCCACTGCAGGCACCAAACTGGTGCTTTCTGCCCTTCTTGCCTTTCCCCTGCAGAGCAGCAGGGGGCTGGGGTGATGCCTCTGAGTGCCATCCTGCTCTAGTGTCCATCACAGCACTCTGAAGGACACGGCCTGCTGTGCTGAATCTCAGCTGCTGCCCTGGACAGTGGGACTGGTCCTTTGGCCTTTTGGCCAGCAGTCATCTGAATGCCTTCCTGAATGCTGGCCTGGTCTCGCTCTCCTTGTTTCTTGAGGTGTTCTTGCAGGTGGTCACGGTGACCCAGATGGATCTTGAAACAAGCTGTCTGTGTGCCTTGTGAATCTGGTGCTCTCCCTCACAGTCCATGACTCTTGGCTGACAGGGACAAGCTGTACTCTCTGACTGCTTTCTTCTCTTTGACTTGAGGTGGATGAGTTTAGATCTCTGCTGGCAGCCTGCAAAGATTTCCAGCAAGTGAGTGGCAAGGAGGAGTCCCAAGATTCCTGTGAGGCACAGGAAGTGTCTCAACTAGAACTGCCGCCGGTTGAGCACATTCTGATGATGGTGGAGGAAAAAAGGACTCAGTGGGAGAAGGTAGAACATTTGAACAGGAGCATGAGCATTAGTAAGTGTGTCTGCAGCCCTTGGAGGGAGAAAAGGGTCCTTGGGAGAAAGTGGAATGGTCATTTTGGCAGTCACCCTTTAGAAAATCCATGCCAATGGATTTTGGAGAAAATGGAAAATAAATCTGGCCATGAACTCAAGTCAAACCAGCCTTTGGTTTTGACCCATCCAGTTGGAGAAGTGGAGATCAGAAAAAACCCATGGGCGAGCCCTGCATGTGGCTGACAGCATCTTCCAAAGGGCTTGCATTTGAAATGGGATCTGGGGCTAATCTCTGCCAGCCACTTTTCTGACACCAACTCCTTTGTTGTCTCAGATCTACAAAGGCTCTTCTGTTGAACCTGCTGCAGCAGCAGCAGCAGCAGCAGCAGTGTCACCTGAAGGAGCCTTTGCTGCCCAAGCTAAGAAGAGGAGCCCGGGCAGTTTGTTCATCTCCAGCACTGACGGAGCTGCTGCTCAGCTACAGGAGCTGGAGGATGACTCCCTGGAGCTACTGAGTATGTCTTGTGTCTTTCTTCTCTGAGGGACAGTGTGTTGTGTGCATGTGTCAGCAGAGCTGGAGCAAATGATCCTCCTCAGTTTGGGGTCACAGGGACATTTAGCACTCCCCACAGGAAATGCTGTGCTCCATGGCAGCAAGAGAGTGCTCTGGGTGTTCCTGCTGCCTCTGAGGGCAGCTTGGACGTGCTTGGGTTTGCCTGAGCTTCCATCTGTGCTAAAGGCAGAAGCAGGCATTGTTCTTGCATCAGCAGACGGCTGTGCGCAAGGCAGATGATCTTGGCAAGTCCTGTGTGCTAGTGGCCAAACTGGAGAGAATAGTTCACTTCTTAAATTATCCTTAGGCTCCTGACTTCTCAGCCGTCAATAGAGGAAAAAAAAATCACAGAAATTGATTGGTTTTGGCATTCTGTGTTTTGGTTGTGGTTTTGTTTTTAGTTTGGGGTTTTTTTCTGGATTTTTAGGGGTAGAGCTTTCTTTTTCATCCTGAAGGAGCTCATCTGCCCCATGTGTCATACTGGTGTCTTTCTTATGACTGTTCTTATTACCACTACTATACCTACAAGTTTTTTGTTAGAATATCATAATTTTTGTCAGTGAGAACTCCTTTGAAAGAACAACAGGTGACAGCAGAAACAGAGGGTAAGAGGTGAGGTTTTTTGTACCCCCAATGAAAAAACAGATACTTCTATCACACTCTGTATTTAATCTCCTAGTTTTCTTCTTATAAAGATATGTCCAAGAGACACATTGCTGTGGCGTGATCAGATAAAACTGCACTGTAGGCATTTCTCAGGAGACAGCCTGCAGCCCCCTCTGCTGTACATTCCTCAGATGCATGGCACTTTTTCAGACCTGATTCCCAGTCATTGCCATGACTGTTAGAATGCTGCCCATTGGCCCAAGGCCTGCTCAGATCAGTCCCTAGGAAAAGCCCTCAAGCCCTTTGTCATTCTGCAGCACAAGTCATTTTATCTGCTTCTTGCCCAGAACAGCTGCCAGTACTGTGCTCTCAGGGAAGACATGGTGGGTCTGAGAAGAGATCCCAGTGGTCTCTGTGTCTCCCATCACCTGTTGGACAAAAAGGGCATTGATGTGCACCTCGGTGTGTCTGATATCAAAGGCAATCCTGTTGTTTTCTGAATGGGGCCACCAGCTTGGAAGGGTCTCGGTCTGGCTGTGCCTTCCTCCCATTGCTTGTCAGTGCTCGTGCTTGGGCTTTGGCAGCTTTGTTGTGGCAGCTGCCGTGGCCCTGAGGGCTGGTGTGACTGCAGAGGCTGGAGCCTTCCTTAGCTGGGAGAGTCCCACTGCCGCCCGGCCGCTGCAGCGCGGGGCTGCCCCGAGGCAGCAGCCCCTGCTCTGGGCTGGCTTCTGCAGGGCATGGACTGGGCTCACGAGAGGGTCAGCATCTCCTCTGGGCAGCTGTCCATGTCCCACTGGCACCTGAGGAGCACTGCTGTCCTTGCTGTCCTTGCTGCCCTTTGCTGGTATGCCCGCTTGGGAAGATGGGCACGTGTGCAGTGCTGAGAGGGCGAGTGCAATGGCAGGGCCTGATCCGTGCTGTCAGGGGGAAGAGAAGCACTGTGGTTCTTCCCATGGGGCATGGGCAAGGGCACCTTCCAGCTCAGCCTACTCATCAAGGGTCAGGGTCCTAATGCTGAGGGCCCCCTTGCTGTAGCATGAGCTGCTTTGGTTTACAAATGGAAAAGCATTCTTTTGGCCAACTGCTGCAAGGTGGAGAAGATGCCCTCCTCTCCTGGCAATGCATCTCCCTGTGCTTTGTTTTCTGTCAAGAGATCTCTTCAAAGGACTGTACATAATCAGTCTCTGTGCTGGCCTGCTTGTACTGCAGAGCTGCCTGTCTTGTTGCACTTGTTGTTGTTGTTAGTCAGCTGACCACAAAGGACTCAGAGCCCCAGACAGTGGGGCTGCCTTTTGTATCTCTGGGATGCTGGGATCTCTGCTTTCAAGTGAGCATCTTGCATTTTGTTTCCCTCAGGGCAAATGGTTAACATGGAAAATCCCCTGATGAAATACATTGAACTGGAAAATCTTGGCAGCGGGTGAGTCCAACCACAGTTACTTTTAGACAATCAAAGGGCAGGTGATTGACTGGTGGAATATCTATCAAGTGTGAAGTCAGGCAAGCTGCAAACATACTCAGACACTGGGATTAGTCTGCCCCATCTCTCAGTACTGGCCAGAATTTGAAAGTGTGGTCAGAAGGCATTGTCAAAGACACTTGTATTTCATTGCCAGAAACAGCAACCTACCCCCTATGATAGCCATTAGGGAACAGTTGTCAGGAACATTTCTTCCCAAGAGTTTGCTGAAGGAAGTAGTCTCTGGTCAGGATAAAAAGTGGCCAGTTTAGAAACTGAAATCCAAGATGAAAGAATCAACTGGCCTTTTGAGCTGAGGCACTAAACCCCAGTGCTGCAGGAACAGGTCCAGTGCCCATGCCCTTGAGAGGAAAATGCATCATCTGCCTTCTGGCAGACCCCTCCTGCATGCTGCAGGTTTGAGGCATTCACAGCAGACATGTCCTGTCTGGGCTGGCTTTCACTCCAAGATCTAAATGGCTTCTCCTTTCTTTACTGCTCTTTTGTTTTTAGGACCTTTGGAGTTGTTTGTAGAGTGATCGACACTGCCACAGGAGGAGAGGTAAATGTCAACTGCCCCTGCAGATTGTGCTGCTCTCAAGGGCTTTCCTCTCTTGTGTCAGCTGTGGCTGGAGCTTTGCCTAGAGCTGTGCTGCAAAGGCACAAGTACTGGCAGAGACTGGTGCCAGCCTGCCAATTGCATTTGGGACAGTCTTAGTCCTTCTCAGCTGCCAGAAGGAAGGCAAGGAGGGCAGCAGTTCCTTTCAGAGAAGGACGCTCTCTCTCGCTCTCATTTACTCCAACAAAGGTGCTGCCTTTGAGGATCTCACTGCTCTCTGGGGCTATGGCTTCAGAGTCCTGCATTCTCATTTCTGGCTGCCAGCAAATACACCAGAACGTTCCTGGTAGTTCTGTAGCCACCTGCAGTGCTGCACTCGGGAACTGCGCGTAGGGAGAGATCAGCAGGGTGTCCCTAAAAGCCCTAAGCCCTGCTTATAGCCCAAGATGTATTCACAGAGTACCCAGGTACACATTATTTCTTTTCAAGTACAGAGAGAGGAACACAGAGTGTGCTCAGAGGTTTGTGGGTGTGTCTTGGTTTTGAAAGAAGACAGGTATCTGCTAAAGAGAGGCAGGGCCTCTCTTGGAATGGATAATTCAAATCCCTTTCTCTGAAATTATTATAATTTAGAAAATTAAAATGGCTCTCAGGCAGAGATATGGGGATAGGAATAACAGTTCTTTACTAATAGGTATAACAAGGCAAACAAACAACAACAACTACAGCAATTAATAGCGAAAAACAGAACTAGGGACTTTGATGGAGCTTGGTCCCACAAAACCTGGGGCAGTCTGGTCTCTGGGGGACTTCAAAGAAAAGGTACTAAGCTGGAACGGTGGGGAATCTCGGGCTGGTGGATCGGATGAAGTTCGGAGCTCTGTCGGTGGTCACTGGAGGGCAGGGATGTCTGGCAGGGAGGCCAGTGTGGGCCCGCGGTGCAGTGCAGCTCTAAAACAACGCTGAGGCAGTGGGACAGGATGCCCAGCCGAGGCAGCTCCAGCAGGGCAGCAAAAAGAGGAATCTGGATCTGGGCACACGAGCAGATGATGGCAGCTCTCTCTCCAGGATCAGATCCTGGTGGTGCCAGTGAGAAACTCACGCAGCAACGGCAGCCCCGTCCGCTCCCGACGCAGACCACACTAAAAGTGAAGCTGCCCCCCCCCCCCAGCCCCCGTCTTTCTCTCCCCCCCCCGCCCCCCCTCGGGGGGAAACTCCCAGAGACAAAGGGTGTAGCCAAGTGCCACCCTCCATGCTTTTGTCTTCACCTGATCACTCATAAGTACCCGGCCATCAGTTGCCTTGCAACTCTTGGGAAAAAAAATTCTATCGGTGAAAAAGATAAACAAGTCTAACCCTCAACAGGGTGACAGTTGAGACAGCATTGGTAACAAGTGGACAAGGCAAATTGTCAGTGGCCTTGTGTCCTGTAAGTGGCCCCCAAAGGAGCAGAGAAATGGGCTGTTGGCATGTCAGTTCCTAATTCCTCCTTTGTCTAATCACAAGGCACTTGGGCAGGGCTTGGCTGTGTCATTGCAAAATCACTCGCTCCATGTGTGTTGTGCTCTCATGCCACCAACTTCTAACGTTCCTGATTTTCAATGTCCTTTTAGGTGGCCATCAAGAAAATAAATCTTCAAGGACGGCACAGCAAGCAAGAAACCATTAATGAAATCACAATCATGAAGAGAAATAGGAGTCCCTATGTTGTGACTTATTTAGACAGGTGAGTAGTCATGGTCTTATCCCATGAAGGTTTGTTTATGTACTAAAAGCATGCGAGGTTAAAAACAGACTGTGGAGACTGGCAGAAAGGAGAGCTGTTAATTATTGGTTCATTATTATTTCTCTACTCATCTCCAGTGGATGGGAAGAGAGTGCATTTTGTCTGCATGAGTCTTCCCTGGCTTTCCAACACATTGTTGAATGTGTTGGAACCTGAATCAACCCTACCATAGGAAGTCAATACCCTGTAAGTTCACTGCCTCCATGTTGTCTCAGGATGCATTTTTTAAAGGTTCTTGAATGCTGATGAAGCAGCCTAGAGAGATTTTCCCTTGGATTGTTGTCTCGCTTTTCCATGGTGTCCATGGAACACTAGGTGCTTATTCCCAGAAATGCCATGCCTGACAGGTTTTCGTCTTGGCTGTTCTAAACTGCAATTTTTTGCTTGCTGGCCATCTAAGACATCTCCTTTTTCACAGATGTGCCATTCTCCTTTAGACTACACAGACTGCAAACAATGCACAGCCTAGAGGGAATGTCTATTCCTTTCATTCTGTCCTTGTCACAAAGGGACCCAGAAACAAGAATCAAGAAAAAAGCAATGTAAACATGTATGTTCATCTGCATGGCCTTGTTTGCTTCTTTCAGCTACCTAGTGCATAAGGAAGTCTGGCTGGTCATGGAGTACATGGATGGCGGCACTCTGAAAGATGTGATCTACAGGACTCACATGTCTAAAGACGAGATATCAACTGTCAGTCAGCAGGTTAGCAATCCCACCTGTGCTTCCCAGGGCTTGGGCAGGATTGTCTGGGAAACAGGCTCAGAACAGGAGCAATTCCACGTGCCAAGCTTTGTGTCTGTGTTGCTGGTATGCAATGGGCAAGCAAGAGCATCTCAAGTGAACTCCCTGCTACTGCCCCCGCCCTCCCTGCACTCTGTTCTTGGACTGTTATCTCCTGCTGTTGCATTCTCACTCTGTCTCTTGTATTTGCTGTTCTCCATCTTGCCTCTCTAAACTTGCCTCCTGTTTCTGTTTTGTCTCTCAGTGCCTGCAAGGACTGGATTTTCTTCACTCCAACCATGTGATGCACCGAGATGTCAAGAGCCTCAACATCCTTCTCAGAATGGATGGCTCTGTCAAGCTGGGTAAGTAGATTCTTGGTCAGGTGCAGCATTCCAGGGCTGTGGGATGTGGAGCTGCTTTTGAGGGACTGCCAACCCCCAAAAATGGTGCCGGTGGCACTGCAGGGACCCTTGCTGTGACCACAGGGTTGCAATGTTCACAGATGTATTGCAAGGACCAAGCTGTCCAGAGTGGCATTGCTCTGTGTGTGTCCTTTCCAGAGGGAGGGAGCTCCAAGTCTAAAGCTTCAGAGGAATAAAAGCCACTGCTGGAGGCAGTGTAAAAAATGTGGGGATTTGTTATGTAGCCAATGCCATATTTCCTTGGCTAAAGTCCTGAGGAAACAGAGTGGGGAGAGATGTCCAAGAGATTCAACTGCACATTCTTAAACTTACACTGGGCAGTTCTTTTGCTTGCTTTCCTAATTGCACAGTATTCAAATAAAAACAGTCTTTTGCTTTCTCCCCAGCCGATTTTGGCTTCTCTGCTCAACTCACCCCTGAGCAGAACGGACGGAGCTCAGTGATTGGGACTCCTTGGTGGATGGCGCCTGAGGTGGTGAAAGGCAGACCATACGGCCCCAAAGTGGACATATGGTCCTTTGGAATTGTGGGAATTGAAATGGTGTTCCAAGGTGTTCCCTATGGGCATGAAAGTCCTGACTCAGTAAGGTGTAAATACTGTCTGATCCCGCTGTCTTTCTCCCACATCCCATGTCCTGGGTGCCATTGGACAAAATCCCATTGCCATCCACTGAAACTACTTCCAGCACGGCCCCTTTCTAAAAATGTCCCTGCAGCACATCAGCATCTGCTCTAGTTTTGGTTGCATCACTGGGGGAACTCAAGCCTCACCCCACGCAAACAATCTCCACTCTCAGGCAACATTTTGCTTTGGCTTAGGAGTCATTCCAGCTCTCTGGGCTGTGTAGATGGCCCTACTAGCAGGAAACAAGCATCTTAGAACTGGTGTTTTCTTTCCTGAAATGAAGGAAGGAAACCCAAACCCAACCAAGTTTCTAAAGCAGTGGCTTGGAGAAAAGAAGTGCACCCCCATTGTTCTCACAGGGAAACTTGCCTGAAACCAGGACATGAGGGTGTGAAGGACACAGAGTCTCTTGTGCTTCTTGTGCAGTGTTGCTGAAACACTTTGTGACCATCTTTCTTGCCAAACCGAAGCCACTTGCTCCATGTCACCAAGCTGAAGCCTGGTGATGTGGAGAGCCTGCCAAAAGCACCCCTTTGTTTCCTGCCACTTTCTCGGATGGGCATACCATTATTGCATTGACTTGAGGATCCAAATAGGCAGAGGGCTACCAGAGGGATGGCATTTCTCCTTCTTCTGATTTGACCACCAAAATTTTCTTTTGCTGCCTAAAGGAAGCTGAAATTTGCAGTCTGCTGAGAGACAGAGCTGCAGGTGTTTCCTGTGAGCCCAAACTGGCATTTTCGTCCCAATCCATTTCTGGATGCATCTTATTGTGTCTGTGTTGAGGATGAGATTGCAAATGTTTGTCTCCTTCCCTGAGCAATAACTGAGGGATTCCCTTTCTTTACTTTAAATGACCATTGTTTTCAAGACCCAAGCAAAAAGCTTGATGACTTTTGTTTTATGGCAGCTGTGCTTAAGGGACCAACAAGCATTGCAGAGATCTTTTTCGTGTAAGAATCCTTGGAAAAAGTAGAGTGAATCAGTTAGTAGAGCAAAGTCCCTCTTCCAAATAGCCTGTCAAGCTGGTCAAGTGAATCCTTAGAGAAGCAAAGGTTCTTTTGCTGATGGAGTTTCCACTAACGAGGTCAGCCAAGGAAATCAGCTGCCAAGGCAAGATCTGCTGGATGTTGGAGAAGCTGTGGCTGCATTGGGGTTTGGGTTTTCTGTTGGTACAGGAATGTCAATTCTGCCTCTCTGCCACGGCTTTAACTGCCACTGTAGAGTGGAGCTTAAACATTGGCACCAGGGAGAGCAGTTCCAGATGTGAAAGAAGCAGGTGAGAGACTCGTGTTTCCTTTTTCTTCAGGCTCAACTCCTGATAGCCACAACAGGGACCCCAGAGCTGCTGCAGCATAAGGACCTCTCTCCTTTTCTGCGTCACTTCCTGAGCCGCTGCCAGCAGATACAAGAGGCACAGCTCTGGTCTGCCAAGGAGCTCCTGCAGGTAAAATGCCAAGGGGCTGCAGGTGAAACTGTGTGCCAGGGATGAGCTCCTCCTCCATTCAAGTCCAAGGGATCAGATGAGGCCCCCTCCTCCTCCCCTCCACTCTTGGTGCTGTTCCAATAAAAACACTCAGCAATCCTAGACTGGGCTGGGCTGGCAGGGACCTGGAAAGGTCATCTGCTCCAAGTGCCCTGCAATCAGCAGGGACATCTTGAAAGAGATCACCCTGCTCCAACCTGAAAGATTTCCAGGCCTGGGGCACTTGCCAGCTCTTGCAGCAAGCTGTGCCACTGTTGCTCCTTAGACCTCCTCTGACTCAATCTCCTTTCCATTTCAAAATGATTTCCCTGCTCTTGAGGCTCTTAGCTTTGAAAGTAATGGTTTCTTGTTGGATTTTTTTCCTTTGTGTAGCATCCATTTGTAGCATTGGCCAAGCCTGCATCCAGCCTAGTACCACTCATCGTTGAGGTGAATGAGAGGAAGAAAGAGACAAGCATTGGACAACAAATTCTAGACTGTTTTCTCCAAGACCAGCATAGAGGAGGATTTTAGAGTTGAATTGTAGCTAGGATTATAGAGTGGATTGTAGGATAAGATTGTTAATAAATAAAGATTATGACTCTTACTCATTTTGAAGATTCCTCTCCTTCTGAGACTGTAAGAAAGTTCAACATTTCCTTCTGAATTGTCTGTTTTTTCTTAGAGGTGGAAAGTGACATTGATGACTTCTTTGGTACAGTTTGAAAGTGGGGAAGGCTCTTCTTCAGTCATCCTTTCCAGGCCACAGTGCCTTTGCAATATGACCCACTGGCTGGCTTTTACCCAGCTGTGGCACTTGGATTTGAGGCAAAAAGGGAAGTGGCATTTGCAGGCAGAAGCAAAGGAGGAGTGGGGCTGCCCAAATATCCTGTGCGGATGCAGGCCTTGAGCTGTGACTCGAGAGCATTTGTGATCCTGCCACTTGGATTTGGAGCCCGAAGTGCAATCTCTTGGGCTGGAGGAGATTTGGGCTCAAGTGAGGAAGCAGCAGGATCAGGGAGGCTGCTGGGCAAGGTGCAGAGCTGGTGCAGAGCTGCCAGCGACTGTGAGGGGAGAGCAGGCCTTGCCTTGGCCAGGCTGGAGCCCCAGCAGAGCCCCAGCAGAGGCCAGAGCAGCCTGAGCCTGGGCAGAGGCAGGCTGCAATGAGGCCCTTGGAGCTGCAAGAGGCAGCAGCCCGGCCCTGGGTGTCTCTTGGTGGCCCCGGCCAATGCTGGTCTCTCAGAGGCCAGCTGGCAGCTGGCTGCTGCCGAGGGGAAGCGCAGCCGTGCTGGGCACAGCACAGCCTGCTGGCCTTGGCCGTCTGCAGTCTGCACAGGAGGAGAGAAGGCAAAGGACAGCCGAGGGCTGCAGCCCTGCCTGAGCATTCCTACTCTTGTGCGGGCTGCCCTGGAACTCCCGGGAAAGGTGAGCAGTGTGTGCAGCACTGTGGGCCCAGCGGGAGGGAGCCGGGCTGCTGGGCAGGCTCCAGCCCAGGGCAGCGCCCTTCAGGCCCGGCACTTGTGCCAGGGGAGCCGAGGCCAGCGGGAGGCAGGGACAGCTTGTCAGGTCCCAGCTGCAGGAGCCAGTGCCTCACCCAGCTCTGGGAGGAGGCGCCTGCAATCCTGCACTTCTGCACTGAGCCAGAGCAAAGGGGTGAAATGCAGAGTGTTTTGCAGAAATACTCAGGGCCACCAGGCCAGCCTGCTTTGTGTTCTCTGGCACTGTGCAATACAGCCCTGAGCTGCTGGGAGAGAGGTGTTAGAAAGGAGCCAAGTCTTCAATGAAATGAATGGGGACCAAGTCCTCAGAGCAAAGGAGAACTGTTTCTTAGGAGGGATTCACCTGAGCTGGGAGTGGATCTTGCTCTCCCAAGAGGCAAACACACACAAACACACACACACACTCCAACAGAATGCTGCTGCTTTTTATTGCCTTTCCCAGCCCAGGGCGAAACGTGTCCCCTTTCCATTTGTCTGGGTACTAGGGAACTTATATTCTCTCCCCACCATCTACTTGTCTGTCCCCTCTTTTCCTACTTCTCTTTTGGTCCTGCCTTTAACTGGGCCCCTCTCCCAGCTCACAGCAACACCCAACAAATTGACTACAACAAATCCAATCCTGAAATAACAACAGCTAGAACCAACAACTTTCATTCTTTTTTCTAATAATCTTTCAGCTGCAGCAGAATATTTCCTCATAGCTCACTGAGGGAATCGGGGATGAGCGTGTGGCTTTACTTGAGCAGTGAACTGATTTGGCAGGGAGCACAAGGGTCTCCAAAGGCAATTTGTGTTTTCTTTGCTAATTGCTGAAGGAAAGACACAATGTGGCTTCAGTCAGCAAAACCATGTTCAAGGTGCATTGAGAAAATGCTTATGAGCAGCTCCCAGAGAAGGAAGGTGTTCAGAAAATGTTGAACTGTAATAAATCATGAATTCCATTGGCATTAACAGACAGTGTTGAGCCCTTGATTCCCCCAGTGCAATGACTGGTGTGTGCAAAAGTGGCTACCTAAGCCTTGAGACTAGAGTAGTCCTCCTAAGAAGGTGGCTGGAATGCATTCAAAGGGAGGAAAGTGGTTGTAGGAGGCTCTTGAGCATCAGAGGAGAATTTGAGGAATGGGATGTTCCCCAAATGACCAGCAGAGACCCTCAAGGGACCCCTACTCTCCCGTCAGTAACTTCTGAGAAGTGATGTAAAGATGTCCAGTATTTTGAGGGAATGTTTAGCCTGTGAGTTTCAGCAAGGTAGTGAGTAGGTCTTCTTTCCATGGTTACAAATTAGAAGGTGAGATTTCTGAGTGAGCACGTGTTAGAAGAGTGATTCCTCCCGCACTCAGCACTGAAATGAAGTCATGCCTCCTTTCTCACCCTGAGATGGCACCAAGGATCAGGCCCTGCTTGGTCACTTGCATTTGTGTCCCTTCTGTTGAAAGGCGAAAATGGAAGTTTTTCCAGCTGTTTCACTCTGGCTGAGCTTTCTGGGGGCCAAAGCTGTGTGCTGCAGGTGGCCTGGGTGTGCACAGAGCAATGCAGCCTCCACAAAGCCTTTGATTTTCCCACAAGTCATGATGATTTGTTGCCAGGTGTGCCCAGCTGTGGCAGGAGAAAGAACCCCCAGCGCAGTGGGTGCCATGCCCTGCCCAGCCAGGGCTCTCTGGCACAGCGGAGCAGCAGCACCAGCACCTTGTAACCCACTGCTGCCTTGGCTTCACCTGGCAGACAGAAGCCTCTGGAAATCAGCTCCACCTGTCGCCTTCCTGCTTGGAGCAGCTCCTGCTGGTGGGCACATCCTGCCACTTCTACTGCTTCCAGATAGGAATCAGGGCAGAGGTGGAGACGTACATCCAGAGAAGGCCTGGGCTTGTGCAATAAATGGGCAAATGTATGGCAGGAATTGTTCTGCCAATACTGCCTTCTCTCCTTTTCTCTCTTCATATTTCCTGTACTTTTCCCTCTCACATCTCCTCACCTTCCCACTCTTTCCTGGTTTTTTCTTTCCTCATATTTCTCACAATTTTTCCCTCACATAGCCTGCCCGTTTTTCCTCTCTTGTTTTTCTCTTTTTCTCAGCCATTTTTCTGCAAATTTTCTCCTCAAGTTTCTCACTTTTGCCCTCACGTTTCTCACCCTTTCCCTCTGACATTACTCACATGTTTCCCCTCACATTTGTCGTTCTTTCCTCCTCATGTTCCTTGTACTTTTCCTCTTGCATTTTGTGCCCTTTATCACTCCTCTTCTGCCACTTTTCCCATCAACCTTCCCCCCCTTTTTCCTCCTCATGTTTTTAGCCTTTTCCTCAATCTGGTTTCTCATTCTTTTCCCCTCAGGATTCTCACAATGTTCCCCTCACATTTGCTGCCTGTTTCTCTTTCTTTGCCAGTCAAGTTTCTCAGTTGCTTCCCATCACATTTCCCTCTATTTTTCCCCCTATGTTTTTCACACGTCTTTGCTCGTGTTTCTTAGAATTTTCCCATCATCTTTCCTGCCTTTCCTCCTTTCACCTTCTCATTTTTTCACTCCCATTTCTCCCCTTTGTCACCTCACGTTTTCTGACTTTTTCCCCTCCCATTTCTTAACCCACTGGTTCCTGTCAGTGACTGCTGCAGGTTTGGTTTGTATTTCAATTCTATATAGTCTTGCTAGTGTTCTAAAGAAAGAGGTACCCTTAGGGATGCACATTGCAGGTGAGCAGCCACTGCAGCCTCCACCTCAAGCAGATCCCATCTCTGTTTTCATCATCTCACAGTAAGTATGACTCCTGCCTGGATGAAACCAGTTGTGATGCTTCTTGATGCTAAACAAAGTCCATCAGCACAGGAAATGCTTTTGGGTCTCTTTGAGAAAATAAATAAAAGTTGGTTTTTTAAAATGTTCAATCCCTAGGATTTCTTCCTATTTTCACCTTTTTGAATTGCCTTGAGGTACAAATACTGCTAGCCGATGTTCCAACCTGGCTGGTCTATGTTTGTGTGCACAGAGCAAAGGTGCCACACTTTGTCTGTTTCCCGGGTGTCTGTTAATGTCCATTTGAACAGAAAGGTGAAAGGGGGGCTCTGCCTGCCAAGTGCGGCTCTGGGGCTGGGGCTGGGCTGGCAGGGGCCACAGATGGTGCTGGGAGGCACAGCCTCAGCCCCAGCCGCCATCTTGTGCATTGACCTAGTCCAACTCTGAAGCAAACGTGTTGCTGTTTTGTCAGCAGTCAGGGTCAGCACCAAAGACACCAACACCAGCAGGACAGTCTACAGGGAATGACATGGGTTTGGCTGAAAGCAGCCTGTCCTAACTTGTCACTTTCTTTTATCCATGAACAGGTGCCCATGGCCAGCCACAGCAAACGTCCAACAGCAGCTGCATCATCAGCCACTTCCTCCTGCTGGCATTGGCAGATGTGTGGCAGCTGCAGCTCCTGCACTTCTACCTCTTCCTGGGCATCTCCCTGGCTGCCCTCCTGGGCAACAACCTCATCATCAGTGCCGTAGCCTGCGGCCACCTCCTGCACAGCCCCATGTTCTTCTTCCTGCTCAACATGGCACTCACCCACCTGGGCTCCATCTGCACCACTTTCCCCAAAGCCATGCACAATTCCCTCTGGGACATCAGGCAAATCTCCTACACAGGATGTGCTGCTCAAATTTTCCTCTACTTTTTTCTTATGTCCAGTAGAGTATTCTCTCCTGACCACCATGTTCTATGACCACTGCATGTCCATCTGCAAACCCCTGCACTATGGGACCTTCATGGGCAGCAGAGCTTGTGCCCACATGGCAGCAGCTGCCTGGGCCACTGCCTTTCTCAATGCTCTCATGCAAACGACCAATACATTTTCCCTGCCCCTGGGCCAGGGCAATGTCCTGGGCCAGTTCTTCTGTTAAATCCCACACATGCTGAAGCTCTCCTGCTCCAAATCCTATCTCAGGGAACTTGGGCTCATTGCAGTTAGCGCCTGTTTTGTATTAGGTTGTTTTATGTTCATTGTTTTCTCCTATGTGCAGATCTTCAGGCTGTGCTGAGGATCCCCTCTGAGCAGGGACGGCACAAAGCCTCCCTCACCTGGCTGTGCTCTCCCTGTTCATCAGCACTGCAGTGTTTGCCTACCAGAAGCCCCCCTCCATCTCCTCCCCATCCCTGGATCTGGCCCTGTCAGTTCTGTACTTGGTGCCACCAGCCATGAACCCCCTCATCTACAGCCTGAGGAACCAGGAGCTCAAGGCTGCAGTGGGGAGACTGATGACTGGATGCTTTCAGGAACAGAGCTGAGGGCAGATCAGTGCTCATGTTCTTTTCCCTCTCACATTTCCCCACCTTCCCACTCTTTCCTGGTTTTTTATTCCCTCATATTTCTCACAATTTTTCTGGGCCCTCTGCCTCTACAGCAGCTATTCTAAAAGCCTATCTGAGTCTCTTAGGGTTTTTGTAATACCCATTCCTGAGGAAGTCAATGCCCAGAATGCATGGGGCCTCTGGGCCAGTTCCCAGGAGCAGCAGCCCTTTGTGTTGCCAATGCTGCTGCCGTGGCCCTGCCCCGCTGCCCTGCTGGCCCTGGTGTTGCTGTAGGGCCTGAGTGCTCTCGGGGCCGGGCACAGTGCTGGGGGTGGCAGTGCCGGGGCTGCAGCAGGGACAGGCCATGGGCACTGCTGGGGCAGCGCTGACGCCTCAGGCCAGGGCCTGGGGGCTGCAGGCTCCTTGCCCAGGCTCTCTCAAGAACACACCCAGGCCAATGCTCAGCACAGAAAAGCCCCGGGAGCAGCCCCCAGGTGGTTGTGGGTAGGCTGGGGGTATACAGCGTGGCTGGCTGGGGCTCTGCAAGGTGCCTGGGGGAGACAAGGGGAAGGAGCAGCAGAGCAGGGGCTGATCCATCCCCACTGGGATGGACACCCCAGGGCAGCATCCCAGAGCATCCGCATGCACCTGTGTCTTGGTTTTGAAAGAAGACAGGTATCTGCTAAAGAGGGGCAGGGCCTCTCTTGTTAATGGATAATTCAAATCCCCTCCCCTCAAATTATTATAATTTTATAAAAATTAAAACTGGCCTTCAGGCAGAGATATGGGGATAGGAATAACAGTTCTTTACTAAGAGGTATAACAAGGCAATCAAACAACAACTACTACAGCAATTAATAGCGAAACAGAACCAGGGACCTTGACGGGGCTTGGTTTCACAAAAGCCGGGGCAGTCCGGTCTCTTGGGACTCTGAAAATAAAGTACCAAGCTGGAACAGTGAGGGATCCCAGGCTGGTGGATCGGATGAAATCCAGAGCTCCGTCGGTGGTCACTGGAGGGCAGGGATGTCCGGCAGGGAGGGCAGTGCGGGGCCGCGGTGCAGAGCGGCCTCAAAGCAGCGGCAGTGGGACAGTGCCCAGCTCCAGCAGAGCAGCAAAAGGAGAGATCAGGATTTCCTGGGCACACGAGCAGATGATGGTAGTTTTCCTCAGGATCGGACTCGGTGGTGCCAGTGAAACTTCTCCCGCAGCAAGCAGCAGCCTGACTGTTCTCTCCCCGATGCCAAGAGCCAGAGCCAACCTGCCCCCAGCCCCATTTTTTTTCCTGCCCCCCCCCCCCCCCCCCCCCGAGACAAAGAGTGTGGCTAAGTGCTATGCCCATCCTTTTGTTTCACCTGAGCACCAATAAGTATTCTGTCCTTAGTTGCCTTGCAATCCTTGGGAAAAAATTCTATAGGTAAAAAAACAAGAAACAAGCCTAACCCCCAACATTATGTCACAAACAAGTTGTCAAACAGGTGATAAAAATTCAGCCAATTAGCCCATTCAAGCTTAATTAGAACAAATGACTGGGAAATTCTTAACTGTAAATTGTTCCCACAGTCAAATGGGGCTTTCTGTCCTTCTTTAGGCTGAAACTGCTCTTGGAACTATTTTCAGCACCACAGCAGTGCAGCGTTTTGCAAACCCAAGTGCTCTGTTCCAGATACTCCACTTAAATTTTTTTTGCTGGCTGCTTTTACCACACTTGTATTTGTTTTGTAAAGCTTTGCTCATTTTCTCTACTGGAACTGGTAGTAAATAAAGCACAGCCAGGCAGGAAATGAAACTTGCATTTGTAATTCCTCCTTGGCTCAGTGTGCCAGGCTGGTGTTGCTGCCACTTTGTGGCATTTTAATGCAACTCTACTCTAAGCAGGGAACTGTGCAGCTCTGGCTGTTCCTGGGAGTGGCAGCAGGGCCAATGAGAAACATTTGCTTGACAGGCAAGACTTAACACGGGCCAAAAATTGCTGGCACATGATCTTCCCCTGCACACATTTTCCAAGAAAGAAAAGAAATAGGACAGTGCAAATCAGCACACCTAACTCAGGTGCTGGGAGAAATTGCAAATCCACACACAGCTCTGTAAAGCCCATGGCCATAGGAGCAGCCAGCACAGCCCTGCTGAAGTCATAGCAGGGCACTGCTATCTCCAGCCCCTGGGTATCAGGGTAAAAGTCACCCCCCTGCATGTCTGTGGTGCTGATTCACACCCACTGGTCACTGGTTTTGAGCAGAAGGTCACTTACTGCCCTTAATTAAATTCTCTTCGCTGATAGAAGGTCAAAGCTGGCAAAATGAACAGGTAAAACAGTCATCTTGGTCATGTCCTAGTCTAGGCCCAAGTGAAAACAATGAACATCCTTCCCAACCCTTTGCAGGCCCCTGACCTGGCTCAAGGTTGAAATACAATGGATTTTTAAAATTTTTATATTATTTCATAGAATCATAGAATGGCTTGGGTTGAAAGGGACATTAAAGATGGTTTAGTTCCAACCCTCCTGCTCTGGGCAGGGACAACTCCAGGGACAAGGAGTAAAAAAGGTTTGATAGGTAACTGAAATGCACTAAGGCTTTTAATAAAATGAACATAAAAGTCATGTCCCTTGAAGATGGAGGAAGACCCAGCCATGATCTCTGCAGGGCCAGAAGGCAGAATGACTCCAGGCAGGAGCCCTTTCTACAAAAAACCCCTTTTGGAAATGCAGGCATTTTGCTGCCATTCATTTACTATTCATTTTCTTGAGCTTCAAGCCCACAAACAGGTATTTTACAAGGGGGGTACTGCTAAACATCTGCAGACCTACATCATGAAATGATGTGGAAAAGGGAGATAATTCTTTGTTGTAAGCCCAATTATTTTGGGCTTACAAATATACCATCCTTCTCTGCACACTCCCACAGGTCTGTCAGAGACAGGGAAGGAATGTGACAGCAGCAGAGGGCTAAGGCAGCCACACCATTGGATGTGAGGATGGCAGGATGCTGCTGTCACACAACAGGAAATCTTTGGGTAGGCATGGGTGTCAACACGCTGCACTAGCATGGTGATAAATGAAGATTCCAGAATCTCTCACTGATATCAAGCATCCGTGTTTTATTGACCGTCTTTGCACCATTACTCATAACCTGCTTCCTATTGAAATATGAAAGTGGATTGTGGGGTAATACGGGGGAATACGACTGTAGGAAGGAAGCTGCTCAGCTGTCTTGGAGGCACAATGAAATTACCTGTGCAAATAAAACTTTTTGTTTAACAGTTTTTCGAACTTGACTCTTAAATATCTTATATAAATAACATTGATCCAAAGCCCATCAAAGTCAACTGAAAGGAGACTGCAGAACTTGGAGGGTTTAGGGTTTTTCTCTTTTTTTCAGAGAAGTGTGACTTCTCTGAAAAAATAACTCCATGAGCCATACTGCAAGATTAATTTCCAGGAAATCTTTGGGTAGAGAAGAGTGTCAACTGAACACACCAGTGCTGTGCATGCTGCCTCCACTGCTCCTCTTGGACACTCCCTGAGACAACCACTGCTTGCAGGCAAATATCCAAATGCACAACGTGCCTTCCTGTTCCACATTCAGCCACTTAATACCTCGTTTATCAGAAGAGATTCCTCTCCTTGGAAGCTCTCAGACTCACAACAATGTCCAAGCAATCTCAGGGACCCATTGCAGTTTTCCACCCTCACCAGCCCAAATGCCAAAAAGCAGCCCAGGGATGAATCCTCCCTGGGAGTCCCATTCCTCCAGCACAGGAGACAGGCAGAGCAGTTCCCAACCACACCTTGGGTGCCATTTTGCCACCCAAACTTGTGTGTGGTAAGGCTGAAACTGAGCAAGACCCTCAGAAACACAGTCTGAGTGCAGATTTCCTTGTCATCAATAGGTGTGAATACTGCTCTGTTAGTTATTCACAAAAGACATGTTTAGAGACCATCAGCTCATGGGGCCATTCGGACAATTCTTTGCATTTTAAACATCATTTTAAACGCTAGTACCACCCACACCTCTTCTTTTGCAAGGCACAAAAGCATTACCCTCAAAAACCACAAAGTTTTCCAAAGCTAACCAAAAGAACGTACAACTGTATTTAAAACAAAACAAAACAAAACAAAAAAACCATGCAGGTGCTTTGCAGTAAAGTAAAACCAAAACAAAACTGTTTGTAAGGATTCAAAAGAACACAGAACTGGGAACTATTTACATCCTGGACACCCAGTTAAGGCACTTGGGTTCCAGTCTGGGACACTGTAAATTCTGTCCCCTTCAGAGTAGGAGGTCAGGCGGGCTCCTAGAGATGTCGCTTGGCTTTGTTCAGCAGAAAACTCTGAAACAAAAGTAGAGAGAGAGAGAGAGAAAACATTTGGGTGAATTTATGCAACAAGAACATCTGGCAGAGGACAGTCAATGACTGGAGTGACTTTACTCCCAGAGAACCTGCAAAGCCTTTTCAATTTCAGCTGCTGCCTCTTTAGGGTGAGGATTCTTGCAGCATTCCAGCCCTTCTGCCAAGCACATCCTGCTTATTTTCTTTTGCAAGTTTGCCAGCAGATGATGGCAGTGCATCCCCTTGCCCAGAGGGGCCCACAAAACTTTGGGTTTTATGGAAAAGGACACTGCAAAGGCCCCCTGAGATGGCAGGTTAAAGCTTTTGAGTATTCCCCACTGCTTGCACCACACAGGACAAGACAACATTTGGAATGACTAAGGGGTACCATAAAAAAACTAGCAGCAACTCTAGGAATTTCTGCTGGCCAGTGTTGCTCCTCAAAGGCCCAGCAAGGACTCAAAAATTCAAGTGCTGCTCAGCTGCAGCCAAGCTACTTAGCAGGTGCTGCCCTCACAGGGCAGCTCTCCCCATCCCTCCTTCTCTCTTTGCTCCCTAAAGAAGTGCTCCTGAGGAAGCTGCAACTGGGCTGGCTGCAGGGCCAGCCCTGTTTGGTGTCTTCAGAAACTGCAGGCAGGGCTGTAAAACAAACACTTACTGTTCCAACTTCAGGTCTTCTTGTCTTGTCTTCATCTGGAACAGAAGTCACTGGAAAAGGATTCTTCTCATCCCCTGCAGATCCCCGAAAAGCCACAGAGAGAAAGCTGGTCTGAGAGAGATGCCTCTAGCAATTCCAAAGCCTGGCTTTCCTAAACCTCCAGAGAAAATGTTCATTTCTCCCAGGCATAATCTAATCCTCAGGCTCTCGCCCCCTCGCTTTCTTCCTCAGCAATCCCTCCAATAATGGCAATGGAACACCGGCTTCTCACCTGGTAGCTCACAAAGCTTTCCCAAGCACGGAGAAATTCATCAGCAGGCTTCCTCGGTCTGTGGCTGAGAGTGCAGCGACGGCTGGAAGCAGGAAAATGAACAGGAAAAGGCAAGCAGTTAGAAGGCAGCTCCATACAGTGTGCACAGTCTGACCTAGTACCTCCCCAAAACATCCTAGACCCCACACCCTGAGCCAACAGTAAACAGCCAAATTTTAATAAACAGACAGGGAAATCAAATTTTATAACCCAGAAATGCAAAGCTACAAGGGTTAACAATTTTGTCAGCCTGCTCTAAAACCTTTGGCCCAGGTTGCAGCCACACCCACAAGTTTGTTGTTCCTTATTTCTTATTTTTAAACAAACCACCCTTGGGCTTTATAAACACCCTCCTTTTTAACCCAGTCTGGCATTTACAGCTGCCTACAAACAGAAATGGTCACTTATCTGAGAGGATGTTTCTGCCGAGAATCACCCAGCACCCCTGGGCTCTGAGGATCCTGGTTCCTGGCAGGGCTATCCATATCCATGGCAGGCAGCTCCGGGCCATCAGTCTCAGTTCTGGGGCTCTTTTGGCTCCTCGTGGTCCACTTTGGTGCCCCTTGTGCAGCAGTCATGGCCAGCACTGCTGGCAGCTCCACAGTTTTCCTCTCCGCTTGGAATGAAGCTGCTGATAGCTCTGGACAAGAGGAGCAAATTCATGACTGTGATGCACATATCATGTAGGCATTTCTTAAAAACCTGCCTACATCCTGCACCACTTCTTGCCAGTGTCTCAACAAGACAACACATCCAAAGCTGAGAGGCTTCAATGAGAGGGACTTCTTTGAACTGGTACAGACTTGCACATTCAAAAACAGAGTGGCCTAGCACATTTCTGAGCATCTGAAATCAGGATGACCAGGGAATTCTGGCAGTGAGAATTCTGTTTGGCAGCACCAAACAGCTCTCCACCTTGTTTCCCCACTGCTCATTTCCACCATTTATAGCCAGACTCTCCAAGGTTCCAAGAACACCCCAAGCAGTGACTCCCAGCTCAGGGACTGCAGCATCACAAGAGCAGGAAATGAAGTTACACCCAGGGAGAAGGCTCAGCTGTGGGGCTGCACTTCTTGCCTGACTCTGCTGTGCACTGTCCTCTCCCCTCTTTCAGCTCCCCCTTTTCCCATGCTTTGGTCCCTCCTCACTGCACACTGCAGCTCTGCAGCTGCTCTGCCTTGGCACAGCTGATGCTGCACAGAGGATGATCTGACACAGAGCACAGCAGCATCCCCGACCTGAAACCAGGGCCCTCTCTGCTCAAAAACACCTCCTACCCTTCCCACTCCAAAAGCCAGCACAGGACTAACACAGCTGCTCATTTGCCCTGAGGAAAAGGGAGGGAGGAACTCCAGAATCAAAGCTCTTCCATTCCCAGGGCAATTGGAACATCCCTTCCCCCAGGCAAACCTCAGCCCCAAGGCCTCTGTGCTTTCACAGGAGGTCAGAAGGGAAAGGCTCCCTACCCTTACCCACCCACACCTCCAGAGCTGCTTTCTGCACTGCTGGCTTCCAGCATGTCAAGGCCAACCTGCAGCAGCTGAAGCTGCAGAAGGCACACCATGTTAGAAGCAAACTCTCGAGTGTCAGGACAGGAGATACAGTTCTTCCTCTGACCCTTCTCGAGTGAGACTTAGATTTACACATCTTTCTGACATCCCAGCACTGCATACTCACTTCAGTTTATTGGAGCCTTTGTTTGCTGAAAGCTGGAATTATTTGCTTGGGCTTCATTTTCATTCTTTTTTCTTCCTGGGAGAATCACCCTTGTCTTCCCTCTAAGAGGAAGAAAGAAAACAGGGAAAAAATTCACTCAGGTCTTGAAAGTTCACCTAGAGTACAGACCAGTACAGCTCAGTTGGATAGATTCTGGTTGGAAACAGCAAATTAAACACACTGGAACTACTTTTCGAGGAGAAGGATCATGGCTCTAGTGCCAAGCTATGAAGGGGAAACTCCACGTGGGTTTATCAAACATCACCTTGGTCCTTGTCCAAACCCAGCTGCCCCTGCCCCTCTCACCTTCCTCTTTCCAGGGGACTCCTCAGGACTCCTCACAGCTTTCCTTTTCATGTCTGCCTTCCTTGCAGGCAAGAACAACTTCTTCTCCCCTGGAGGCAAGGGCACCTTCTCCTTGTGCAGATCCCCGGTGGCCACAGGCCTGTCACATTTCCGAGCATCTCCCAGGAGCCTGGGGTCCCAAAATCCTCTGGCATAGGCCTGGTGGGAGCCCTTGTCCTTTCTCTTGTCAGAGGGCTCAGGAAGGGACAGCTTCAGGGCTTTGCTGTCCGTACTTTTTGGCTTCACTGTTTTCCTGTCCTTCAGCTGGTCCCTGCAAGACTGCTCTGTGACATGCAAAGGACCAGGCTTGCTCTCCACCTTCCACACTCTCTTGGATTCATTGTGCTCCAGGGGCTCACCAGCCCTTTTGATGCCCACAGTGTTCCTGGGCACGGCCTCCTTGGTGGGCACAGGAAGCTTCAGGCAGCTGTGGTTGGTTTGAAGAGGAGGAGCCTTGAGCCTTTGAAGATCAGCTCCTTCCTGAGAAGCCTTGGCTGCCTGGCCACAGCTCTTCTGAGAATCCTTTGCCAGGGGCCCAGAGGCTTTCTGAGGATCCTTGGCCCCTTGGACAGAGCTGCTGTGAAATTCCTTGGCCACCTCACCAAAGCTGTTGGGAACGTGCTTGGCCACTTGGCTACAGCTCTTCTGAGAATCCTTCACTTCTTGGCCAAAGCTCTTGTGGAAATCCTTTGTCACCTGGCCAGAGCTCTTGGGATCAGCTCGGGATTCCTAGAATTAAAGGACAAAGTGCAAAGTAGCTTAGCGTGTATCTTGACAACACATCTACTGCCTCCAAAACTGTGTAACTGGCACATTAGGGGCATGTGCATTTTGGAAGAAATATTTTTAAAACATTCTAAGAGCTGTCAAACAGCTGAGCTGACTTCTCCTCAAGAGAAAGATCTCTTGAAAATTAAATCAGAAGACCTGGCAAAAATGGGCTGCATTACCTTTGTTGCCAGTGGATGTTTGGAAGTCTCTGCTCTTGTAGGTGTACGCAGAAGTGACGGGAGAGGTGGCAGTGAGCTGCTCAGTTCCTGCAAAGAGAGGGAGAGAAGCAGCTCTCCAAATGTATTTTGTCCCCAACCATTTCCTTAACGTATGCAAAACAAGAGCAAACACACAGATCTTCTATGTAAGAGCACTCACCCTCAAAATGTCTTTAATCGATGGCTCATCAATGGGTTTCTTTGCCTGAAACAAGAATGAGGGGGAAACAGGAGAGAGGTTGTTTGGGTTTTTTAATACTTGGCAGCTACTCATCAAGCCTTTGTTTACCAACAGCTCTCTAGATGTCTTGCAAGTGTATTAAAAATAAAATGAGAGTAAGGATGAAAGGCCCATCTGAAGGGGAGTTAATCATGGAGACCAGGCATGGAGAGAGCTGAAGCCACCACTGTCAACTCCTCCTCCTTCTCCAAGATGTCTGTCTTCCCTTTGGAAACTGGCAGTCAGGGAAAACTGTTGCCATTCTTAAACTTCTTCTTCTTCTTCTTCTTCTTCTTCTTCTTCTTCTTCTTCTTCTTCTACTACTACTACTACTACTACTACTACTACTTCTCATTATTGTTGTTACTATTATGTAAGTGTGTTTGTGCAGTCTACTCTCTTTACAGAATTTTGTTTTGGAGCAGCCGAGCTTTGTCTGAAATGCACCTGGGAACCAAGTGCCTCTGAGCTCTGGGGAGGCTGAGCCACGAGCCAGGCAGGGCCCGTGTGCTGCTCCCTTGGCCTGCAGGGACTGCCAACAACAGAGGGCCCCAACAATTGCACTCACCCTGACAGGCTCACGAAGGACTTTGGACTGTGGAGCTTTGGCTTCTGACCTCTGATTTGAGTGCTCGTCATGGCTGCCACCATAGCCCTGCTGAGGGTGAGCTGTGAGGCCTTGTAATCCTGGTGAGGACTCCCTCCATCTGTCCTCACATGGGTTTGTCTTCCTGGAGGCCGGCCCATGACTGCTGCTCTGTGGCCTGCATTTGGGCTTTTTTGGAATCCATATGGGAGTCAGAGGGGACTCGGGGCTCAGGAGCACCCTGGAGTCCACATGGCCCAGCAAGTTCTTAATGCGCCTGGACAGCTCATCTTCTTTATCGGTCTGCAGCAGAGGAACAGAGAGGGGGAAATGGCAGAAACTCCCCAAGCCAGAGATCCAGCCCAGCAAGAGACACTGCTCAGGATCTTCATGGAATCTCCGTGCAGCCCCACAAGGGAAGCTGGGCAGGCTCAGTGGAGCAGATGGGAAGGTTCTGTGTTTGCAGGGATAGGGCTCACGTCTGCCACAGCCCATGCAGAAGACACAGCTCTCCTCTCCCAGCCCCAGCCTCCTTCCTCCTCTCCTTCCAGCCTGCACCCCACTGCCATTACCTTGTAGGGTTTGGAAAAGAGAGGAGTCTTCTGCGAGAATAGATCTTTCTCTTCTGGAGCTGCCTGCCTCCTGCGCCTCTCTTGCTCCAGAAGGCGGAGCAAGTCTCTGTTGTTGTTCCAGCTTTCAGAAAGACACAGAGAAGGGAGAGTTAGCTTTTGAACCCCTGTTTATACCCCCTGCAGAAACTGGGGCTGTAGCACAAGGGCACGTGTCCAGGAACAAAGCAATGCTGAAATCCACAGGATGCTGACAGTTAATTCCTACCTATTGCCGCTGTTCTGGTTGTCTGTAGGTTCCATTGCGAAGCCTCAGACCGGGTCGGCTTCTCTGGAACAGAACAAACAGATCTTCACCATCTGCACGATGTCATGCCCAAAGCAGGGGTCAAGATCTCCAGGGACTTGTCACACTCAGAGCCTGCAGTGCCTGACTGGGAGTCACTGCAGAGCTCACAAACAGAAACCATCCCAACATGGGGATCCCACATAACTGAGAATGGGAGAACCAAGAGAACCCTTCCCGCAGCAGTGCTGCTGCATTTCAGGTCAGCCCTTAACTCCAGATCTGGCCAAGAGCAAGACAAACCTGGCCACTGCTACAGGCTCCAGGATATTTGGTTCAATTTTCAGAATAAATGTGCCCTAAGAACCCTGCCTTTAGACACCCAAATGGGCCTCACCTGAATGGCAGCATTTGTGGAAAGAGGAAGGAAAGAAAAGGAGGGAAAAAATGCCCTAAAAAGACAGCTCTAGATTAAAAGGTTACAAGATTCCCTCAGCAGAAATAAACAATTTCAAACAGGAAGAAACTGGACTGAAAACATTTACATTTCAGTTTGTGACATTCATGTGCAGCATCTCACACTCCAGAAGGAGCAGAATGATTTCTCACTTGGGAGGAGGCTACAGGAGCATTGTGTGAAGTCTTGTGAACCACGGCACTCAGGACAACTGGTATGAAACAGGAGCACAGACACTTGGGGCAAGAGCTGAAGCAGCTGAGCTCTAGGCCATGGCTTTAACACCAGGGAAGGGATCAGCAGGGCATCATTCCCAAGGCACAGAGACACAGGGGCCACTAGGGTTGGCAATCCTGTCAGACCCACCTCCCCCTGCAGCTGGGAGGCCAAACAACAGGCACTCACATTAAGCTCAGAGGATACATCTGGAAGCAATCAAACTCTGCATCTTTGTTCCCTCCTCACACTCATGAAAAACATAGCACTGGCTGGGAAACAGTCTGCCTTGAAAAAACATGGTGTCCACTTGAATTTAAAGATAAAGAAAGGTGGCAGAAGTAGGAAGTGCATACAGGGAAAAGTCATTCCAACTTCCTTCCAACTTCTGTTGAATGGACCTGGAATTGGCCTAATTTGGGCAGAGAGAGGTGCAGGCACACATGTGAAATAAAGAGTGTGGCAGGTAAGCCTGCTCTGTCACCAGCTTCTCCTTAACATGACCACAAAGCACAGAAGTGGCCAGCAGGAAAACCTAGATTTCACTAAACAGTCAAAAAGTTTTGCAAATGCCCTTGGCAGGGCTTGGAAGCTGATTTGAAACCTAAAGCTTATGTAGTCATCTCAAGAGCTTTTCCTTTCCATGTGGCTATCTCTAAGCTTCCCATTATATTTTTCTGGGCAAAGCTTGGTGTTTTGCATACATTCAGTTATTTGAAGGGACAACTCGTCATGCAGACAGAGAAAACACTGGATTTGTAGAATCACAGCACCATGAAACCATCGAACCATGGAATTTTTGGGGCTGGAAGAGGCCTTAGGTTTCACCACATTCTGCCCCCCTGCCATGGGCAGGGACACTTTTCACTAGACCAGGTTTCTCAAAGGCCTGCCCAGCCCGGCCTTGGAAGATTCAAATATTCTGGTGGCCATTGTACTTATATATATGTATATATGTATATATGATATACGAGTATATATACACAGGGACATTGTCATTATAATGGCCTTGATACCTATAACTGGAAAAAGAACAACTCCATGGCTTTGGCTTAACTTTGGCAGGTGGGTGTTTGCACACGGGCTTTGCCACCTCCCTCTGGAGTCCCTGGCTGTGACAGTTCAACTGTAAGGGCGGCCCTGGGCAGCTGCTCCCACTCCCAACGGGGCAATCCCAGCCCCACCTGGAGCCCCTGCTGCAGCCACTGCCCAGGAAAAGCCCAGAGCTCCTTCCCCCTGGCACACATCTGCTGCCTCTGCCCGACTTTCCTTCCCTCTCAGTGCTGGCTCCTTTTAGCAGCACATGGGGCACAATCAAGAAGAGGCCTTGGTGCTTCTTCCCAATTCACCCTCCTTTGCCAGGGATTGCCTGGCTCTCCTGCTCCTCTCAGACACTTGGGATGCAAGCTGAATCAGCAGCAAGCCCTCCTGCAACCTTGCCCTCTGCAGCTGACATGAACTGGTCCCACTGCAGGCTGCCTAATGATAACCCTAACTCTTTGCATCGGTGCAGCCTTCCAGGCAATTGCCCTGGTCAGTGACTCTTTCCCAGCAAAGTGCTGGCAGCTGGCAGAGGCAGGAGCAGGAGCCGGAGCTTTGGAGCTGTTGCTGTCGGTGGCCAGCGCTGGCAGGCAGCAGGGACAGCCGTGGCAGGGCTGTTTGGCCCCCGGCAGCCCGGCGCAGAATTACCTGGCACAAGGCGGCCTTGCGGGCCAGGAATGCCTCCCTCCCTCGGCAGTGGCAGGAAAGGCGCTGCCAACAGGCTTTGTTTCCAATAGCCGAGCGCTGCTCCCAAGCGGAGCTGCTGCGCTGCTGCGGCCGCGGGCGCTGCCCAAGGACGGGGCTGCCGTTGGCAGCGCCCGGGGGCCAACGGAGCGTCCCGTGCACGGCCGGGCCGGGCTGCGGGTGCCGCGGGGCTCCGAGGGCACGGAACCCCGCCGGAGCCCTGTGCCCGCAGCCCCTGCTGCCCTGCGGGAACGCAGCCCTGCCCCACAGCAGCACACGGGCTGGCCCCGAGGAGGCGGCCAGCACGGCCCTGGGCCAGCGAGCCCCCGGGCCCTGCCCGGCAGCTGACAAGGAGCCGCTGAGGGAGCCCTCAGGGACGGACAGTGACCAAGGCCTTGCTCAGAGACACCGAACTATTGCCCAGCCTGCTTCCACCCAACCCCATGGCTCCGAATGGACTGCTGCATGCATTGGCAATAAAAGCACAGCTTTCATTTCACTCCACATTTATTTGGTTTTATTACAAAATTTTCCACTTCATCCTCTTTAGAGGTACTTTTTTGTTTTTAAAAGCCCGTGTGTCTCATTTTCCCAGGCTTAATGCTGGAGTTCCAGGGAGAATGAAGGGACATTTCCTCCTGGCGTTGCAGTACTTCTATAAAAGTCCACCTTGGTGTGCACAGGAGGCTTCTGGCTGTTCTCTGTTGGGGCAGAGGAGTGTCCTGAGGAGCTCTGGCCACCCGGCTCTTGTGTGGGGCTCCCTTGGCTGGCCGTGCTGCTGTGGGGAATTGCTGCTGATGCCCTGCTCCTGCTTCTTGCCCTCCTCATACCCATGCCCTGGAAAATTTCCCTGAGTCTCGGCACCGTAGTCTCTTCTCTGGCTGCAATCTGGGCCACACCTTTTTTCCCCTCTTAAATATTGTATCTCAGAGGCATTACTGCTATCATTGATGGGCTTGGTTATGCCCAGTGACAGGTACATCTCAGTGTTCTTTTTAAATGAACTTTTTCATTTCTGGTCTGAAAAAGGAAAGTGAAAAATGCAATAAGCCAACCACAGAAAGCCAAGTTTTTAAATGACGGAAAGCAATATGTAAATAAATCAGGTTTATTTCATCCTAAACTGTTTCTTCATTTAATATTATTAATTCAGGTTATTTGATGCTTTGATATGAAAAATGTCTTTTTTCCTTCTGCTGCTCCCAACATTTGAACATCACTGTGAGACATGTTGGTCCTTCTTTAGTATCAATCCTTGTAGACCACTTCCAGCTCAGAATATTTTATGATTCTTTGACCGGGACTGATGTCCCTGTATTTGGCAGTGCTGAGGGTGCATCTGGAATCCTGGGATCACGTTTGGAAGCACACTACGAGGCTGGACCATGTCCAGAGCTGGGCACTGGAGCTGCTGCAGGCTCTGGAGCACAGGTGTGCTGAGGAGCAGCTGAGGGAGCTGGGCGTGTTCAGGCTGGAGCAAAGGAGGCTCAGGAGGCACCTGCAGGAGTTTGCAGCTGTTCCAAGAGGCTGCTGTTGTTCTTCCTGGCAGCCTGAGGGCAGCTGCGGCCCCCGGCCTCAGCAGGGCCGAGCAGCTTTGCCCAGAGCTTCGTGCCGCATCCCCCCACACCCGGGCAGGCGCTGCTGCCACTCTTTGGCTACAGCGGGGTTCCGAGGTGCCCGGGAAGAGGCTGGCGGTGCGGAGGGCTCGGGCAGCAGCCCGGGGGCCGCCGGTGCCACGCATAGGGAGGGAATTGAGCCTGGCCAAAGGGGGAAAGCTGCCAGCGGTGCCTGGCTCTGGGCAAGGCCTGTGGCCACCATGGAGCTGGGAGCGCTACCGGGAGAGGGGCCGGGGCAGCTGCCCTGGGCCTGGAACCCTGCCAGCCTGGTGCTGAGGGCACCTGGGTGACACCAAATCCCACCTGGCACTCAGCGTGTCCCTGCAGCTCTGAGTGCCTTGGCCACCATCGGCAAGTGTATGGGGAGACACAGGACATGCCCATTGTCTGCCTTTTCCGTAAACCCAGTGCATTCCCAGTCTCCTTGGGATGTTCCCTGTGGCACAGTGCACGGAGGTTACAGGGCTGTGGGCAGAGAAGAAACCTGAACATCTTTCATGGAAAAATCCCCTGTTCTCTCCAGCACAGCCTGAGTCTATTTCTTCTTGTTCTATCCCTTTTACCTGGGAGAGAAGACAGAGAAAATGCAGCTGAGTTCACCTTTCTGCAACTTGCTGGTTGGAACTACTGGAGCATACTAACCAAGTGCTGTATTACTGCTGTCTTTGACTGCAATTCTGGATTGGAATTCCACAGGAAATTCTGGATGAATTATGGAAGAAAGATGATTATCTAATAAACTAAAATCAGCTATGCCTGAAAGGTCCCCAGTTCTTTCTGAACAACCCTGAGGTGTTTGTGTATATTCACGAGTTGAAATGCAGGGATGGAGAAGAACAGCTCTTAATGCTTTGAGGGTGCTGAAGGGTGCTTTGATTTGAAAGAATGACTACACAAGACAGAAAACTCTCTCTATATTTTAAAAGCAGTATTTCTATATTTTCACAGTCCTTTATAATTTCTGAGTAATTCCTTAAACCTTATTTCAGTACCTGGCTTAGCTGTTCCTGTATCATGAAATGATGTGCAAAAAGAGAGATAAGTTTTTCTTGTAACCACAATTCTTTTGGGAGATCATCCTTCTCTCCACAGTTTCATGTTAATGGCAGGTACCACACTCCAAAACCCCACAAATCTCTTCTTTTGCAAGGCACCCAAGAACAAGTTTGTGTTCTCTTTTCCCCGAAAGCAAAGCTGCTTGTGCACAAGCTTTCCTGCCTTTTTCCAGCACTGGATGAGCTTCTGATAGAGCTTTAGTTTTCCACGTCTGCAGCAGCAATGGCAAAAGTGTCACTGGCTGGTCGCTGCTTTTCCATTTCAGGGCTGTGAAGACCGAAAAGCTCAGTTTTGTGAGAGAAGGTTGCTTGCTGATAGTAGGCAGGGAGGAATCCTGAATTGAGATCCCTCTGCAGTTCTTTACAATTGGCAAATTGGAATTTGTTTGGAGGGACTTAGAACGCCATTGCTGTCAAAGCTGATGCTTTCTCCTAAGTAGAGCTGGTTGTAGATGTGAAAGGAAAGAAGCTTAGTGTCCCGGTTTGGAACAGATTAGGGGAGAACCCTAAGACAAACCTCCACCACCCTCCCCACTCCAGACCTGGTTCGGAGGAAGAAAAACTCCTTGAGGAAAGTGGAAAACCTATTTATTAAAACACTCCCACAAAAGGAAAAACAAAGAATGAAACAGATACTGTGTGGGAAGAGCGCAGATCTTCTGTGTCGAGCCTGGAAATTCCGAACTTCCTCAGGTCAGGCGAGGTCAGGTCAGTCCAGAGCGGTCCTAATCTCGGAAGGGGAAAAAAAAAAGGAAGAGAAAAACCTAGAAACGAATAGCGATAGTAGCAAGCACGCCAAGCAGAGAAAAGCAAGCTGCTAGCCAAAAGTGAAATAAGAGAGCCGCAGCCGTCTCCCCCCCTCCGCCCCAGCGAGGCCCGCCTATCAGCCACAGTCCTCGCCGAGGGGAAGAAACAACCGCTAGACAAAATAGAGGCCCACGATGTAGGATATAGAGTAGAAGTTGCCTGCCAACCCAGGACACTTAGAAATGATAGGTGATGGCCTGTCCCTCATGCTCTCTCTCTCTTTCCACAGAGCACAGAAGCAACGGCCGTGGTTCCCCTGGCTCTCTCTGCTTCTGGAGAAGAGGCCAAAGAGGAGCAAATGGAGCCAAATGAAGCCTTGACTCCAGCTGTGGTCACAGCAGAGGCTGATGATTCCAAGACAGTAAGTGGCAGTTCTGGAGGGTGTCGTCTTTAGTAGAGGGCAGAGGTGCGGGTGTCTGAGCAGGCAGCACTTGCTGCTGGTTGCTGAGGATGCTGTGTGCTGGAGTCCTGGCAGGAGCGAGCGATTTCCCCAGTCAGTGCCAGCTGGAAAATGGGTTTTGCTGTGTCGTGTTGAGACAGCAAAGAGGTGGTGCCTCCATGTGAGCATGTGTCTGCTTGGCTCAGTGCAGCTCTGTTTCTTGGCTCCTGCAGTTCCCAGGCCAGGGGCGCACGGGGTCGTTCTAGAGGTGGCAAGGCTTTGTTTGTTTGTTTTTCTGTTTGGGAGACCTGCTGTGCTTGGCTTGTGGCGCTGCTGTGCAGCTTTTTTTGGTAATTCTTCATTTCTACAGTCTTTTGGCTTCTGATAGGCTCCAAGGATTTGCTTGTGTTGCCCACATAGCTGTGGGGGCCCCTTGTTGTCGCGTGTGGCAAAAGCAATAAGCTGCGTAGTTCTGAAGCCTTGTTCTGAGGCAACAAGCAGAAGCAGGATGTCATGTCTCTGTTGATCCATTTGGTGTGCTGCTCCAAGGGGATCCTTTGCACGGGCCCGGAGAGCTGCAGGGAGGAGAAAAAGCTGCAAATGAAACATTTCACGGAGTGCTTGGGCATGGAGGCAGCGGTGCCCGTGCCGGGGCGGTCGAAGGTGACCCCCTGCATGGCTGGAGGGCAAGGGAGGTGCGATGGGCCGCGCTGGGGCTGAGGGAGCTGGAGGCGGCTGCGGGCGGAGCCCGGCGGCAGCTCCGCCCGGCCCGGCACGGCCGGATGTGCCTGGGAGCGGGAGCGGCGGCGTGGTACGGGACGGGCCCGGGGACAGGTGGGGATCCCGGGGACAGGTGGGGATCCCGGGGATAGGTGGGGATCCCGGGGAAAGGTGGGGGATCCCGGGGAATGGTAGGGATCCCGGGGAAAGGTGGGGATCCCGGGGAAAGGTGGGGGATCCCGGTTACAGGGGAGGATCCCGGGAGGGGTCGCGGGGCGTCTCGTTACTGGCAGGAGCCCTGGGCGGGGAGCGGCGGGCACGGAGCCCCCCGGGCACGGAGCCCTTCGGGCACGGAGCCCTTCGGGCACGGAGCCCCCCGCGCTGGGAACACCGGCTCGGGCTGGGAGCGCCGGGCCGGAGCAGGAGCAGGAGGAGGAGGAGGAAGAGGAGGAGGCATTTCCCGGGCCCGGAATGAGCGCTGGCATGTATTATCTGAGCGGAGCTGATGTCTCTCACCGCTTTAGCTCTAGAATTACTCTGAGGCCCGGGAAGCCCCCGATCCCTGCGGCAGTGCAGCTTTTCCCAATGCTGGGATTGAGTCCCCATGGCAGACTGGGAGGCGGCTGGAGGAGAGGGGGGCCCAGGTTGGGATGTGCCCCATTGGCAGCTGGGGCAGGCGCAGCTCTGGGCTGAGCCGTGGGGTTTGTGGCCACGAGGGGCTCTCAGAATTGTGGCCCGAATTCCCTGCTTTGGGAGTTGGTGGCCAGGTGCGTGTGGCAATGTTGGCTCGGGGCTGTGGCTGAGCCCCCGTGTGCTGGCAGAGCTGTGCAGGTTGCGCGTGTGCAGCTGGGCTGGTGCAGCTGCAGGTGGCAGTGAGTGTGCAGGAGGGAAGTGGCACCTGTGCTCAGCCTGGCCCTAAACCTGGAATGTTTTGTGCTTCTCGCAGGTCTCCGGTTGAACCCAGGACATTCCACCAACCCAGAGTTTGGATGCAGACACAACACCTGATCCTGTCTGGGGCTGGGCTTGGATCCAGCTGCTCCCAGGCTCCTCTCAGGCATTTGGGAAGCCGGGGCATCCCTTCTGCACCCCATGACCCAACATAAGTGGTTTCCTCATAAACCTCATCTGCAGCTTCCCAGGGAGCTGGGAATGCACAGCCCAGGATGTCACCCATTCCTGGGGAGCTGGGAATGCACAGCCCAGGGTGTCACCCACTCCTGGGGAGCTGGGAATGCACAGCGCAGGGTGTCACCCACTCCTGGGGAGCTGCCAGATAAGTCCCCGGGGCAGAACTAAGGATTGCTCTTGCTCCAGGGACAAGCTGTGGGATGGCTCAAATCCCACTGGTCCTGGGAGCTCTTGGCTCCACCCTGCACCCCTGGGAAGCTTTCCCTTGCAGTCTGCCCCACTTAATTTGGGAGATTTGTGCTTCATGTGCGCTCCACTGCACCTTGGGGTTCTTTGGGATCCACCTCCATCCTTAGGGGCTCTGGGCTGCCCTGCCTTGTATTGGGGCACAAGGAAAGCAGAGGGTGCTTGGGGAAGGTGCCCCCAGTGAGAAATGGGGAGCAGGAGCTTGTGTGGCTGTGCCCAGAATGCTGGGAGGGGCCTTGGCAAAGGGGTGATGGTACAAGAGAGCAGCAGAACCCTTCCAGGCAGGAAACAGCTTGGACATTGCATGGGGAAGCTGGGCCCTGGCACCAGTGCATCAGGAGCAGGGGGTGGAAGAAGCAGGTGGAGCTGCTCTTTTATGGATCCTGTTCCACAGCATCTGACAATGGCCATCCCAAGGCATCAGCGCTGTGAAAGAGTGACTGGGAAGGGGGGTCAGGGCCAGCAGTTCTCCTTTGGGCTCCCCTTGTTCCCCTCTTGGGACCGGAGGAGCATTTGGAAGGGATGTGGAGCCCCAGCTGTGCTCCCTGCCTGGTGCAGCTGGCAATTGCAGTGCTTCAGTGCCCTTGGGCAGACTTGGCATCTCGTCCTCTTGCTGCCAGAGGAGCTGCATGGCTCCTTCTCCTGCAGCCCCAGCTGCTGCCAGGCCTCCTCCCTGTCCCTTGCCAGCTGCTCCTCTTTGGCTTTCAGCACGTGGCACTGGAATTTCAGCTCTGCCTTTCCCAGGGAAGGCCTGGGAAACCCAAAATGTCCCCTGGCCTGTCCTGGACACTGTGATGACATCCCAGGCTTTGAGATGCTCCAACTCAGATCTTGGCCCTCCCCCCACCTGGGGTTTGGGCCTCTCAAACTGGACTTTGGGATCCTCAGCCTAGGGCTTGGCACCCCTGAACTCTTGTTCAAGATCCTGAGGGCTCATTCCCTGGCTGCCCGTTTCCACCCCAAACCCAAAGAGGGATTTCTTATTTTTCATTCCAGTTTCTCAGGGAGGAGGTGGGGGTGTCTGCCAAAGGCTGATCCCAGTCTTGACCAGCAGGAGTGGCTCTGGTTTGGAGTAGGGGGTCAGTGGGTCAGTGATCATGACCCCCAGTTTTGTTGGTTATAAAGTGGCTGGTTTTGCACTCAGTGGTGGATTTTGAGGGTGACACCCCAATAAAACTGGGAGAATGTGTAGGGGAGGAGTTTATTTGGGGGTACAGAGAGAAAAGGAGTGCAGAGGGACCCCAGGGTGGGGTTTGGGCTCTCCCTTAGGTGGGGTGGGGGTTGGAGGGAGCCCAGGTGCAGCTTTGGGGTCTTTGGGGCGTTTTGGCATCTTGGGCCTTGGCGCCACCTGTCAGCTGGCAGGACCCAGTGCCAGGTTGGGGGTCCTGCTCACTGGGGGAGGAGGGGGCTCTGGGGAGGGTCCCTCCTCAATGGGGGATGTGATGGGAGAACCGTGGAGCCCCCAGGATGTAGATTTGGGGTCTCCTGGCTGGGCTGGGTCAGTGGGGGTGGGGTGTCTTGGGTGCTGGCACCCCCTGGTGACTGGGAGGACCTGGCCCTGGGTTTGAGGACTCCAAGGGTGGATTTTGAGGATCCCCAGTGTTGGAGCTCTGGAAGCTGAGAATTTCAGGCTTTCTGTGCTAAAAGGCACTGACCCTCAAGCAAACACTGCATTTGACCTGGGGCCGTGGAACAGGCTTCCAAAATGGAGTGACAGCACTGGGATTGTGTGTGTGTAGTTTGAATAGAAGTGTGTAATATCATAGGGAGGAAAACTTAGATTTTAAGGGTTTAGTATCTAATAATATATATAAAGCAAGATGGGGGATTTAGGCCATTGGTTAAGTTCTTCTTTCACCTTCTTCATAGTTTTGGGCGGGCTTTTTGCTAATTGGGTGAAAAGGTCCACATTGTGGACCTCAGGTGGTTAGTTATTGGGTTAAAAGCATAAATTATCTAGGTGTCATCTTGTTCTTGGATAATTTATACCTAAAAAGACCTTGGAAAGAGTTAGAGAGAGCCATTTTCTACCTTGTTAGCTAGAGCTCACAAGTCTTGAGAGTGTAGTATAGATAAGAATTAATAAACATCTAGGTCTAAACACAAAACTGTATCTCCCGAGCATTAATCCTGGCTCTGATAGAAAAAAAGAAGATAAAAACCCCACACCCCTGGACATATTTTAGGATCTGTGGCTGGATTTTGTGGTAGGTTTTAGGTGTCCTGGGATGGTTTTTAGGGTTCCAGCACCTGCAGTGCAAAGTCCACGGTGGGGGCACTGTGGGTCAGACACTCCATGGACACCACCTCGATGTGGGGCACCAAAAACAGGAGGAGGGTCCCCAAAACAATTTGACAGTCCTCCACTGCCTGTAGCTCCTGAAGTGGACATCTTCATCCCTTCCCCCCTTTACCAAAACTTGGGGGTACACTGGACAGCACACCCCAGCTTGGGGGGTGTCCCAGCAAAAATCTGTCCAATGGGTTCCCCTCCCATGAAACCAGTTCTTGAGGTAATCCACCCATTGACCTCCACCATGGAGGTTTGGGGGTGTCCTCCCCCAAACCCTCCAAATCAACAGTTATCTCCACAAAATTGGGAGTCCCCTAAACCAGAAACCTCCCAAAATCTGCCCAATGGGGACTCCTCGCACCCACTGACCCCAAGAAATATGATCTGAGCATCCAGAACAGCTCCACATTTCAGTTCTCCAACCCACTGACCAACAAAATTTGGGTTCTCTCCACCTAGCATCCTCTAATCCAGGATGCACACTTTCCATAAATGCCCCAAATTAAAACCCTCTCAATCAAGAACCCCTGAAAATTGCAGTTCCCCCACCCAATCCCTCAAATCCAGGAACTCCCTACCCACCATTGCCCAAAATTTCTATCCCTCCACCAAAAAAATCCCCCCCCCCCAAAATACACCCCAAGTACGGGTTTTCCAACACTTTGACACCCTGAAGATTGAGTTCTCTCCCTTTTCTTTGAGGCTGCTCCACATTTTGCAGCAGATTCCCTCCAGTTGAGTGGTGTAGCCTCACACCTGAGAGTCCCCCATTTTTGCCACACCCTTGATTTTGGGATCTCACCTGGGGGGCTGGGAACATCTGGGATCTGTGTGGTTACTCCCGTCTTTCTGGGGGTTTCCCCCCCCCATTTTACTGGTCTACTGCCCATTTTCACAATCCAGACTCGATTTTTGGGGTCCAGCCCCACAACTGGGGTCTCACCATTATTGATCTCCCTCTGATTTTGGGGCTCACCTGTGGGGCCAGGTTGTCCAGCAGGACGATGTCAGCCCCTGCCCCTGCAGCTGCCAGTGCCTCCTCTGCACTTGTGCACTCGACCCCCAATGGGCGGGTGAAACCCCCAGCCCAGCGCACCCCCAAAATCACCTGGGGAAGAGGGGGGGTCAGGGGAAACCCCAGAATGATGTTCAATCTCTCAGACCCAAAATGGGGTGGGGTAGCTTGGGGGCTGTCCCTAGTCACTGACTTAAAATTAGGGTTCCCCATTGCCCCCCACACTGATCCCCACAAACTGGGGCACTTTCCCTAGATTCCCCCAATTCAAGAAAGTCCACTCACCCTGAAGTTGGGGTCCTCCCGCCTACGGTCTCCCACAATTCAGGGGTTATCCCCCAAACTGGGACCTTGCTACACATCCCCCCAGTCCAGGGTCCTCCCACATCAGTCCAACCCCAGAATACCCCAATCCAGGAGTCTGTCCCAAAATTGGTACTCCCTTCAAATATTGGTGCTTCCTCATCACCCTTGAAATTCGGTGTACCCCAAATCATCACTCTTCCCAAAATCAAGACCCCTTCACCACACCCACCCATTTCCTCCAAACCTCATGTTCCCCCCAGGCAAAAGCCCCAAAATTGAGGTTGTCACACCTACCACCCAGAACCCACCAATTCAAGGATCCCCCCATCTCCTCCTAAACTGGGATTCCTGCCTTCCCAGTCTTGGGGTTCCTCACCTAGCACCCCACAATCCAGGGGTTTGGGTCCTACCCATCAGCCAGAGGTTCACCCACGGTGGTACCCAGGACAGCAATTGGTTCTCTGATGGGTTGTGGGGGACATGGGGACATTGGGGGATCACCATGGGGGAAGAGATTGGGAGGTCATCATGGGGAGGGACATGGGGGACCTGGTGGGAACAGAGGATGGATGGAGCCCATCAGCCAGATGTTTACCCAGGGCAGCATCTGGTTCTCCAACAGGTTGGGAGGGACACTGGGGGCATTAAAAGGGTCACCTTGGGGGGAAGAGGGTATAAGGGGCACCACAAGGGCTCAGGGGGACATGGTGGCAGGAGACATTTGGGCCAGGGATTGGTTCTTCAAGAGCCTAAGGGCTACATCAGGAACACCTATGGATCACCATGGGGATGGGCACACGGTGGGACACGGAGAGGGGATGGTAGTGGGGGGGAGGAGGACATGGGGGGATGCATAGAAGGGACATGGGGACATCATGGAAGGCATGGTGGTGATGATGATGATGGTGATGGTGGTGGGAGTGGTGATGGTCATGTGATGATGACAATGAAGTTGGGTGCTGAAGATGGAGGTGGTGATGATGATGTTGTTAAGTGATGAAATGGTGATGCTGCTGCTGAAGATGGTGATGGTGTCAATGGTGTTGGGTGTGTGCTGGTTTGAAAGCAAAACCAGTGAGAGACTCCAAGTCAGAAACACACTTTAATAAGAGGAAAAGAAAAGAAATAAAGTAAAGTAAAATAAAATAAATGCAATAGTACAAAAAGCCCCACTGACAGAGTCAGAATACAACCTGACACTCTGTTAGGGTGGTAGCAGTAGTCCAGATGAAATGGTCTTGTTGAAGCAGTGATCCTGTAGAAAGGTCTGGTAGCTCTTGTCCTCTGGGAGTACAGTGGGTAAGGCTGCCTGTGCTGTCCCAAACCCCGGATTATATCCAGGTGGGAATGCTTGGCTCCTCCCCCTGGGCGGAGCATCTCACAATGGGATGATCTCATTCTATGAGTCATGCAGTGGGTCCTTGATGGCCCATTAACCAAAGATAGCTCCCAGAGGGAGTTATCTCTGAGCCATGTGGCAAGGCATTGTTAGGCTCATTAACAGAAGCTAAGGGAAACACTGACACACCTGGTTCCAACAGCTCACGGGGATAGAACAAAGACTTTGGGCACAACTTACTTTGTAACCTAGGTTAGGGTGATGATAATGGAGGTGATGGAGTTCACTGTGGTATTGATGATGAAGATCAGGGTGTGGATGATAGTGATGATGATGGTGTTGCCAGTGCCACGGTGATGGTGTTGGTTGTGTTGGAGTTGACTGGTGATGTTGCTGTTAGTGATGAAGATGAAGGTGTGGGTGATGAAGGTGTGGGTGGTGTGGTGGTAACAGTGTCGATGGTGGTGTGTAATGATGATGGTGTTTGTTGGTGCTGACTGGGGTTGCTGATGAAGATGATGGTGTGGGTGATGAAGATGGTGATGACAAAGATGGCAGTGATGATGGTATTTCTAACGAAAGTGAAGGTGTGGGTGAAGACAAAGGTGTCAATGATGAAGATGATGGTGTGGGTGATGAAGATGCTGAAGGTGATGATGGTGTTAGTGGTGTCATGGTGATGGTGTCAACGGTGTTGGATGATGATACTGGTGATGGAGTTCAGCATAGTTTGGATGATGGCATGAGTGATGAAGATGAGGTATGTCGTGATGATGAGGCTGATTGTGTTGATGATGATGATGATGATGGTGTGAGTAGTGTCATTGTGATGGTGTCAATAGTGTGGGCCCTGAAGGTGAAGGTGATGATGAAGTAGATGACAGTGATGATGGTGCTGTTGGTGTTGTGGTGATGATGATGCAGGCTGATGGTATTGGGTGATGATGATGATGGAGGTGTGGGTGATGAAGATCATGATGTTGTGGGGGTGAGACTGATGGAGTGGGTGGTTGTGGTGATGAAGATGATTGTGACAAAGAAGGCCACCCCAGCTAATTGTTGAGAGCATTTCACATCTCGATGGGGACCAGCACTGACAGCACCGTTGGCACTCGAGCTTCAAAGATGTCACAGTCCAGACCCTCAAAGACCATGTTGTGCTCTGGGACCTGCATGAACAGGGGCTGGGAGGTCACAGGGGATCACCAGGCTGGAACACTTAGGGGACACCTTAGGGACACCCAGGGAGGACACCTGGGGGCTGAGGAGGCTCCAGTGGAGTTGGGATTAAGGAGCAGCTGTTGCCCGTCCCAAACACTGTCAGCACAGGAGGACTTAGCCATGAGACAAGCACAGAATGGAGCACTGTGCTGGTTTGAAAGCAAAACCAGTGAAAGACTCCAAGTCAGAAACACAATTTAATAAGAGGAAAAGAAAAGAAAAGAAATAAAAGAAAGTAAAATAAAATAAAAGTAATAGTACCAAAAAAAAAAAAAAAAAAAAAAAAACCCCAAAAAACCCTGACAGAGTCAGAATACAACCTGACACCCTGTTAGGGTGGTAGTGGCAGTCCAGATGAGATGGTCTTGTCGAAGCAATGATTCCTGTAGAAATGTCTGGTAGCTCTTGTCTCCTCTGGGAGTCCAGTGGATAAAAGCTACCTGTGCTGTCCCAAACCCTGGATTTATCCAGGTGGGAATGCTTGGCTCCTCCCCCTGGGCGGAGCATCTCACAAGGGGGATCATCTCATTCTATGAGTCATGCAGTGGGTCCTTGATGGCCCATTAAACAGAGATAACTCCAGAGGAAGTTATCTATGAGTCATGGGCAAGGCATTGTTAGGCTTGTTAACAGAAGATAAGGAAAACACTGCCCCACCCTGGCTCCAACGGCTCATGGGGATAGAATACAAACCTTGGGCACAATTTTACATTGTAACCTAGGACATAATCCACCCCTTATTCTATCACCATCTACATCATACATTCTCACAGATACATACATATATACACAGAATGAAACCTTACACACTAATACTAATTCTCACTTAAAATTAGGTCTCCTTGTGGTACACAACGGGTTTCTCCATCTTTTTGCATTACCCACCAAGTATAACCAGGTCCTTGAGCAAAAACAATCCCACGGATGGGTCTGCCTTTGCCTGAGGTGGGATTAATCCAAACAGTCTTTACTAAAATCCCTTTCATGTGTACCACAGGAACTTTATCTCTATCCACTGTGTGCAAGGGTTCAGACTGGGCAGGACCAGCTTGATTGATGGAGCTTTGGGTGTTGACTATCCAGGTGGCTTTGGCTAAATTTATGTCCCAATTCTTGAAGGTCCCTCTGCCACGTGCCTTCAGGGTAGTCTTTAATAGTCCATTGCACCGTTCAACTTTCTCGGCGGCTGGTGCATGATAAGGGATGTGGTATATCCATTCAATACCATGTTCTTTGGCCCAGGTGTTTACAAGGCCATTCTTAAAATGCGTCTCCTTGTCTGACTCGATTCTCTCTGGGATGCTGTGTCTCCACAGGACTTGCTTTTCAAGGCCCAGGATGGTGTTCCAGGCAGTAGCATGAGGCACAGGATAGGTCTCCAGCCATCCTGTGGTTGCTTCTACCATGGTCAGCACATAGCGCTTGCCTTGGCGGGTCTGGGGAAGGGTGATGTAGTCAATCTGCCAGGCTTCCCCATACCTGTACTTCAACCATCATCCACCGTACCACAGAGGCTTCACGCGCTTGGCCTGTTTGATTGCAGCACAGGTCTCACAGTCATGGATGACCTGTGAGATGCTGTCCATAGTAAAGTCTACCCCTTGGACAACGGCCCATCGGTATGTTGCATCTCTTCCCTGATGACCAGAGGCATCATGGGCCTAATGAGCTAGGAATAATTCCTCTTGTGCTGCCAGTCTAGATCTACTTGTGATACTTTCACTTTGGCAGCTTTGTCTACCTGCTCATTGTTGCGATGCTCCTCATTAGCCTGACTCTTGGGTACGTGTGCATCTATGTGTTGAACCTTCACGGTCAGCTTCTCTACTTGATTGGCAGTGTCTTGCTAAATCTCAGCAGCCCAGAAGGGTTTCTCTCTGTGCTGCCAGTTGGCCTTTTTCCAGCGATTCAGCCATCTCCACAGGGCATTAGCTACCATCCATGAGTCGGTGTAGAGATAGAGCCTCGGCTACTTCTCTCGTTCAGCAGTATCTAAAGCCATCTGGACAGCTTTAAGCTCTGCCATCTGACTCCATCCACCTTGTCCCTCGGTAGCTTGTGCAACTCGTTGTGTGGGGCTCCATACTGCAGCTTTCCATTTCCGGTCAGCGCCTATGACTCGGCAGGAACTATCAGTAAAGAGGCCAAATCATCTTTCAGCCTCCGGTAGCTGATGGGAGCTATATGGTGGGGCCTCCTCGGCATGTGTCACTTGCTCTTCTTCTTCTTCAGAGGATAATCCAAAAGTCTCACCTTCAGGCCAGTTTGTTATAACTTCCAGAATCCCAGGGCGATTTGGGTTTCTAATACGGGCACGCTGTGTAATGAGGGCAATCCATTTGCTCCAAGTAGTGTTGGCGGCATGATGCGTGGAAGGAACCTTTCCCTTGAACATCCACCCCAGCACTGGCAGTCAGGGTGCCAGAAGCAGCTGTGCTTCAGTGCCAATTACTTCTGAGGCAGCTTGAACTCCTTCATAGGCGGCCAAGATTTCCTTCTCCGTTGGAGTGTAGTTGGCTTCAGACTCTCTGTAGCTTCGACTTCAGAATCTTAATGGTCGACCCCGAGTCTCACCAGGCACCTTCTGCTAAAGGCTCCAGGACAGGCTATTGTTCCCGGCTGCTGAGTAGAGCACATTCTTCACATCTGGTCCTGTCTTCACTGGGCCAAGGGCTACTGCATGAGCAATCTCCTGCTTGATCTGGGCAAAGGCTTGCTGCTGTTCAGGGCCCCAGTGGAAATCATTCTTCTTGCAGGTAACCAGGTAGAGAGGACTCACAAACTGGCTATACTTAGGAATGTGCATTCTCTAAAAGCTTATGGCACCTAGGAAAGCTTGTGTTTCCTTCTTGCTGGTTGGTGGAGACATCGCGGTGATCTTGTTGATGACTTCTGTGGGTATCTGGCGATGACCATCTTGCCACTTGACTCCCAGGAACTGGATTTCTTGAGCCGGTCCCTTAACCTTACTTCGCTTAATGGCAAAACCAGCTTTCAGTAGAATCTGGATAATCTTCTCTCCTTTCTTGAAGACTTCTCCTTCTGTGTTCCCCCATACAATAATGTCATCAATATACTGGAGATGTTGAGGAGCCTCGCTTTTTTCTAATGCAGTCTGGATTAGTCTATGGCAGATTGTGGGACTGTGCTTCCACCCCTGGGACAGTCGGTTCCAGGTATACTGCACACCCCTCCAGGTGAAAGCAAACTGGGGCCTGCACTCTGCTGCCAAAGGAATGGAGAAGAAGGCATTGGCAATGTCAATGGTCGCGTACTACTTTGCTGCCTTGGACTCCAGCTCGTACTGAACTTCCAGCATGTCTGGCACAGCAGCACTCAGTGGTGGCGTGACCTCATTCAGACCACAATAATCTACAGTCAGTCTCTATTTTCCACTGGACTTACGCACAGGCCATATGGGCTGTTAAAGGTGAACGAGCCTTGCTGACCACCCCTTGGCTCTCCAGTTTACGAATCATCTCATGGATAGGAATCACAGAGTCTCTGTCGGTGCGGTATTGCCGATGGTGCACTGTTGCTGTGGCGATTGGTACCTGTTGCTCTTCAACTCTCAGCAGTCCCACAGCAGAGGGGTCATCTGAGAGACCAGGCAAGGTATTCAGTTGTCTGATGCCTTCTGTCTCTACAGCAGCTATCCCAAAAGCCCAGCGATATCCTTTTGGGTCTTTGAAATATCCATTTCTGAGACAGTCTATGCCAAGGATGCATGGGGCCTCTGGGCTAGTCACAATGGGGTGTTTTTGCCACCCGTTCCCAGTTAAACTCACTTCGGCCTCCACTACAGTCAGCTGCTGGGACCCTCCTGTCACTCCAGAAATAGAAACGGATTCTGTTCTTACATACCTTGATGGCATCAGGGTACATTGAGAGCTAGTGTCAATCAAAGCCGTATACTCTTGTGGGTCAGATGTGCCAGGCCATCGGATCTACACAGTCCAATAGATCCGATTGTCCCTTTCCTCTACCTGGCTAGAGGCAGGGCCCCCCTATTCCTGGTCATGGTACATGCTACTCTCTTCCTGTAAATATGTTCCTGAGGTTCCTTTAGAGGATCAGTCATATCATCATTCCTATCCCGTCTGGAGTTTTGTGCTCGAGAGACTGGAGCAGCATTGACTCTAGATGAACTTCTTGTGGTAGGGGTCTCTCTTTTCAGTTCACGTACCCGGGCTGCTAAGGAGGAGGTGGGTTTTCTATCCCACTTCTGATAATATTAGGGTTAAAATCTTAGCCGCTTAGAATCAAGATTTCAAAGGAAAGCAGAAACTATGCAGGGGGGTGGATGGAAACCAGCAAGCTAGTGAAATGTAGTCATGGGCTAGGTAGCTGGCTTTGCTTTGTACAAGTTAACCAACTATGACCATGCGTAGGTATAAGCTATTAAGTGTAATTAAGACCAATCAAAGGATAACGTAGGAATATAGAGAACAATTGTAACTGTGATATTCTTTCGAAACTCAAAGACTTATGTTTCAGTAGGATCAATAAGAATGGAAAATATTAAAATTAATCATTGATGTCTCATGTAACTAAAAGGTATAAATTGTAAATCCAAATGTATCTCCCCAGAACGGATTTGAGACGAAGGAAACCCCCCGTTCTCTGGGCCCAATAAAAGCACTACATATAGCCATGCTGCTGTGACTATATGTTTTTATTCCTACGCTAACATTTTGGCGACCCAGATGGGACTCTGTCAGACAGACCGGGGAAAACCCTGCCGATCACCTCTACGCCGGCACCGAAGAATTTTTCTCGAAAAAGAAGTCATCGACAGGGACCCTGGTTCGCCCCACAAAGCCCCCTGGGAGGTAAGTGCTTTATTTTACTTTGGTATATGGTACTGCCTGCCTGTAAGACATGGTGAAAACCACGCATGGTTGGGGCTAAGGAATTCCTGTGGTTTGCCTAGGCAACCGTCCATAAGTCATCGCGAAAGCGTTGCAGGTCGGTAATTGTGGTTTTCTGAAGCTATAATGGAGAAACTTAAAGGGGTTTTCACAGGGGCAGGCAGCAATGCTCCTGCCCCACGAAGTTCTCCATTGGGGTGCGTGTTAGCACTGGAAAGAGGGTAATTTTGGTCAAGAATTAAGTAAGTCTATGTTGATTGATTATTGTTAAAACTGGTAGCCAAAATATGTCTTGGAGGATGGGAAGGTTTGGCCTGAAAATGGGTCCTTGGATTCTGATACAATCTTACAGTTGCTGCTGTATTGTAAACGGGAAAACAAGTTTGATGAAATTCCGTACTTAGATCTGTTTTTCTATCTGCAGAAAAAGCCCGAGTGGCTTTCTCAATGTGAACTAATGATTGTTAAAGTATTTGAAAATAATAAGTGTATAGGCTGTGATCAAGAGAAACATTGTTTGGAACATTTGGCAATGGATGAAACTGTTTATCGAAAAGATGATATGGAGGGCGATTTATTAATAACCCCAAAAAAGGGAAATTCTAACCCTATTTCACCATCTAGTCTAATATCACCTGATCCATTGATCCCGCCATCTGAAATATTTTCACCAACCCCTGGTCAAAGATACCCACCCCTCCCACAGGTTCCTGCTCAAATATATCCTTCCATTTCAATAACCCCAGCTTCCCCACTGATCCTGGCTCAGGAATCTTCCCCATATTCTCCCCACACCCTTCCCCACTAACTGCGGCTTCCCCACTGATTTTTGCTCAATATGCCCCTCTTCCTCCCCCAACTCCAGCTCAAGGATACCCCCTTTCCCACCAACACCTCCTTCTCCTGTTGCTCAGGCTCGTGCCTCCTTGTACTCTCCTGTGCCGCCTTCACCTTCTTCCCCAGAAAATGACCAGGACTTACCAGTGACACAGAGACAAAGGGGGGGTGCAAAAGAAGTTGCACAGGGAGCAGACAGTAGTGAAAGTGAGGACAATAAACCTGTATCTCACCGTACTCAGACAAGGTTAGCCCCAGCTTGGCCTCAGCCAAGAAAGGGTGCATTGGAGGCTGGCAAGCAAATGAAAAGTTTAATTGCCCCTCTAAGACAGGGTGTGAGAGTGGAAGGGCCGGTTTTGTTAAAGTGCCTTTTTTTTCTTTGGAGATTTAGTCATGTGGAAAAATAGCCTGAGAGCTACAGAATTGCCAGAATTTTTAAAGTGATTGTTAAAACACAGAATCTGGACTGGGATGACATTCAAGTAATATTAGACACATTGATAGACTCAACTAAGAAAGACATGGTCACCAGTGCAGCCGGGGAAAGGGCAAAAGACGATATGGGAAATAGAATTATCACAGGAAATCTGGACTATAATTTCCCAGGCGAAGATCTTGGGTGGGACCCTGGTGATGCATCTGGAATAGATGTGGTGGGGTTAAAGCAATATCAAGGGCGGATGTGGATTGAGGTCCAAACTGCTATGCCTAGAACTATGAATTAGTCAGGACTGTGTGAAGGGGAAGGGGAAGAAGAAGAAACCGTGGAGCCATTGGTTGCACTGCTCTTAAGAGATAAAGAGGTAGATTTTCTGATTGATACAGGTGCTGTGCACTCAGTCTTGAACAATTCAGCTCTGAATAAGTTAGAAGGGCAGATTGAGAATAAATCAACCACAGTTGTAGGTGCGTTGGGAAGCAGGAAAGAAGGTCATTTTTGCAACCCCTAGATTTGTGTTTTGGAAGTAAAGTACTAACTCATGAGTTTTTGTATGTGCCTAGTTGCCCCGTTCCACTTTAAGCTGAGATTTATTAGCAAAGCTTGATGCAGTAATTACCTTTGAGAATGAGGAGTTATTAATAAAAATACCTGAATCCAAAACTGGGAAATTTTTAATGATAAAAGAAAGAGCAGTTTCTGCAATTCCTAGGGAAGTAGAAGAAGCAGTGATACCCTTTGTCTAGGAAACAGACATACCTAGAAAATCTAAGCTAGAACAACAAGTGCATGTGGAATTGAAAGAAGGAGCTAAACCCGTACAGGTAAAACAATATCCAATAAAAATAGAAGCACAGCAGGGAGCAGCCAAGATTATTGACAAATTTCTGAAATACCAAATTTTAGAAGAATGTGAATCAGAATATAATACACCAATATTCCCAGTAAAGGAACCAAATAGAGATTACAGACTAGTACAAGGCCTTAAGGCAATAAATAAAATAACCAAAGATATTCATCCAGTAGTTGCAAATCCATACACATTGTTAACATCTGTAAAAGTAATTTATAAATGGTTTTCTGTGATTAACCTTAAAGATGCATTTTTCTGTATACCTCTTGATGATCAAAGTAGGAAACTCTTTTCCTTTGTATAGGAACACCCACAAAACAGAAGAAAAACCCAACTCACCTGGACACAATTACCCCAGGGTTTTAAGAACTCCCCCACTTTATTTGGAAACCAACTAGCAAGAGAGCTGGAGATCTGGACCAGACAAGGGCAAGTACCAAGAAACCAATACCTTTTGTTGCAATATGTTGATGACATACTGATAGCGACAGAAGAAAAGGCAACCTGCATAAAGGTAACAATTGAGATCTTAAACTCACTAGGTATGGGAGGATACAAGGTATCCAGAGAAAAGGCACAAATTGCCCAGAGACTGTGATTTACCTGGGATGTGAAATTTCACAGGGACAGAGAAAACTAGGTACTAATCGTATCCAAGCTATTTGTGCTATTCCAGAGCCCCAGAATCTGCACGAGCTGCGAGTCTTCCTCGGGATGGCAGGATGGTGTCGCCTATGGATCATGGACTATGGGCTAATTGCCAAACCATTGTATGAAGCAGCCGTTCACCTGGGGCAAGCCACAGAAAGAGGCCTTCCGAAAACTAAAGGAAGCACTAACAACTGCTCCGGCTTTAGGGTTACCTGATCTTTCCAAAGACTTTCAGCTGTTTGTGCATGAAAGGCAACGCCTGGCACTGGGAGTCCTGACTCAACGTTTGGGAAGCTGGAAAAGGCCGGTGGGCTACTTTTCCAAACAACTGGACAATGTAAGTGCCGGATGGCCTTCATGCCTGCGAGCAGTAGCAGCTACTGTGCTGCTGATACAAGAAGCCAGAAAGCTCACAATGAGAAGACACATAGATGTCTTTGTGACACACATGGTAACCACTGTGCTGGAGCAAAAGGGGGGCTATTGGCTCTCTCCCAGCAGGATGATGAAGTTTCAAGCAATACTGACGGAGCAGGATGATGTAACATTAAAGACAACTAACCTTTTGAATCCAGCCTTGTTCCTAGGTACCACGACTGAAGAAGGCCCTTTAGAACATGACTGTGTGGAAGTAATAGAATACACCTATGCTGCAAGAGAAGACCTGAAGGATGTACCATTAGAACAACCAGACTAGGAACTGTTCACAGATGGGAGCAGCTTCGTGGAGAATAGGATCACATACGCTGGATATGCGGTAACAACAACTAGTACAGTAGTAGAGGCAAAAGCATTACCACCAAATACATCTGCCCAGAAAGCAGAACGGGTTGCCTTGACCAGAGCTCTAGAACTGAGTGAAAGAAAAAGGGTAAATATATGGACTGATTCAAAATATGCCTTTGGGGTAGTACATGTGCATGGGGCCCTGTGGAAAGAAAGAGGAATGCTATCTTCTCAGGGAAATCACATTAAACATCAAGATACAATCCTGCAATTAATAAAAGCAGTACAAAAACCTGAACAAGTAGCAATTATACACTGCAAAGCACACCAGTCAGGAAGCTCCAAAATCTGTGAGGGAAATCAAAAAGCAGATTGGACAGCACGACAAGCTGCTCGAGAAGTGCAAACAGCAATAGCATTAATACCTATGAAATTTAATGCATCTCAATTCAATTTGCCTCCAGAGCCAAAATATTCACCAGAAGATGAGAAGCTAGCACACCTGCTGAATGCATGGAAGAACTCAGAAGGGTGGTATGTAACCATACAAGGGCAAATAGTGATACCTCCCTTAATAATGAGGGAAATCCTACAAATTAAGCATAATGAATCCCACTGGGGAGCAGAGGCATTAGTGGAATTTTTAAGACGCAATGTCTCAGTACGGATGTTAACAATTGCAAAATCTATAATGGCAAAATGTGAGATTTGCTTGAAAAACAATCCAGTAGCTAGATGACAGACACAGTTAGGAAAGATTTGGGTGGGCACAGAACCTGGAGACTACTAGCAAATTGATTTTGTAGAACTACCCTGGACTCAGGGGTACAAATATCTCTTAGTAGGGGTTGACACATTTTCTGGATGGCCAGAAGCCCTTCCCTGTCACACAGATCAAGCAAAAGAAACAGTTAAATAGTTACTACAGGAAATTATTCCCAGATTTAGGGTACCTATAAGAATCTCGTCAGATAAGAGCCCACATTTTACAGCCACAGTAGTAAAAGAAGTAAGTAAGTTGCTAAGTATCTCTTAGGACCTTCACACACCTTAGAAGCCCCAGTCGAGTGGACAGGTAGAAAGAATGAATCAGACATTAAAAAGGCAGATCAGCAAGATATGCCAAGAAGCTAAAATACAGTGGCCACAAGCTGTACCAATAGCTCTACTGAGAACTAAGATAAAGCCAAGAAGTGAGATGTCAGTTAGTCCTTATGAGATATTGTATGGGAAACCATATGAATCTCCTGAGCCGAATCCAAACATACATGTTACGAGTAAAGCAGAAGTCTATAATTATGTCTTGTCTCTTAGGAGAACTCTAGCACAGCTTCAGAGCGCCCTCATGTAGAATAGACCACTGACCCTCGAGAATCCAGTCCATGATATATGCCCAGGGGACACGGTGTACATCAAAACCTGGAATGAAGAACCGTTGAAAAGAAGGTGGAATGAACCCTATCAGGTACTGTTGATCACTTTCACCGCAGTCAAGGTGACTGGAGTAGACCCCTAGATCCATTACACCCGCGTGAAAAAGGTTCACCCTGAACTAGACGCAGTGTGGGCTGCAGAACCCGTGGGACCTACCAAGCTGAAGATAAAACGCCTTTAACTGACTAAAATACTACTTAAACAAGCAACATCATCATTAACATAACAGAACTAGATCCTGATAAGACGAGAACATTAGAAATAGCAATGTATAGTTAGTTACCTTATTAGTAAAAGATGTTGCAGAACTCTCAGGCATTAATTTTCATCTTCTAACACCAGTAGAAATAGTAAAATTATTGATTAGATTCACAGGAAACGTAGAAATAATAAATAGACGATCAGCTAACCAAGTTAGAGATAGTTGTTCTAGATGTCGAGGGTGCGAGTGGTGAGAAAGATTATTTGTGATCTTTTGTAAACAAAAGTAGTAGGCAAATAGAAAGATTATTTATTGGAGAGGTTGTTGCCAAGAGTGTAGAAAAGCACAAGACTAGAGAACCTGTTAGAAGAGAATTTCAGTAAGATTGGAACGATTAAGGTATATGAAAGAGACACGACTAGTGAAATAAAAGTGTGATAAAAGGGTACCTATTCCTGTAGCAATACAAGTAGCAGAAAATGATTAGAATCAGAACCGTAAGAATTAGGGCCGTGATCATGTGTCTCTCAATGTTGTTAATGGGGATTGACGTTGCTTTGAGATATAGAATGCAAAAAGATCAATCATTTACTCCTCATTTTAGAATGAAGAGGGGAGTTGAAAAACAAATGCAAATGATCAATATATCCAACCCAAATCAGGCTGAAAACTTAATTAGATTAGTCAAAGACTTTGCCAAAATGCAAAACACCAGCAGAATAACTGCCTGTTTGCCAATACCAAAAGCAGCAAGAGATCCATTAAGCTGGGGAATTATAACATCAAAATTACCGGATATTGAAGAGAACAAAACAGTTACATGCAACCAGGTGCCAGAGCAAAAGACTATAGAAAAGGAATTTTAGAAAGCCACAGGGACTGTAGAAATCATGAGTGCATCAGAATGCATACATCTAAGAGGCAGACTAGGAAGATTCCTGGGAAACCAAACTATGTTCATCTTAGTTAAAGACCCAGAGATTAGAAAATGAGAATGCTACTTTCCACATAGTGTACACTATAAAGAAAATGTTACAGTAACCACTCTCTTATGGCAGTGTGAGGAAGAAGATTAGAAAGGTGAGATAAAACCTTGGGAAAGCGCCTAGACCCTCAGTATACTCCAGAAATTTCAATATATGGCAAGTACCCCCTGGTGTATCAAATGGGAAAGTACTGAGAATGAAACAGATCCAGCAATAATGAATACTGCCACTAGTTGTAAGACACAGGCAGATAAAGTAAGTTAGTAAGCATGCAAGAAGATATATGATTGCAGTTCTGATGACATAGAAATAAAACAGATAGCACCACTGGCAATAGCCTTGCAAATTAGTTGTGCCTGCAGGAGACTCAAACACAATCAAATTAAAATAAGTCAAAGAATTGCGATAAGATGTACTAGAAGTTCAATCAGGAGTCCAGGACAATTTGTATAGGCAGCAAGTGATGGTACCTGGACAACACATTTGCCTGTAGATGAGAAAGTAAAAGAAATTACTCTAAGCCTTCCTACTTTATGTCCAATTTGGAAAAAGTCCCCATTTAATGGAAAACGTGAACTTCTGCAAATAAGAACAAGACGAGAAGTTCCAGGAGATGAGAATGAAAATCAGGAAGAAACTTAGAAAGAACCCTCCAGTAGAGTAAAATTTAGGTAAGCCTTAGAGTCCTTATTCAGTCCTGTAGCAAGCTATCAAAATAGAGAAACTCTGTATAGACTCACAAGCCAAGTAGACAAGTTAGCAAGAGTCACCCGAGAAGGATTCAAAGAATTAAATGTACAACTGCAAGCTACTACGAAAATGACTTTACAAAACCGATTGGCCCTAGACATAATTCTCCTGAAAGAGCATGGGGTATGTAGATTTTTGAAAGGACAAGTTAATCACTGTTGCATCCATATACCAAATGTAACAGAAAATGTAGAATATGATATTAGTCAGTTAAAGCAAATAGGACATGAGGTACAAGAAGAACAAAAAGACTTAGCTACAAGTTAGTTAGACAAAGTCTTCAAAAGTTTAGGATGGAATATAGATTCCTGGGTTAAATCTATCCTTGAGAGTTTAATAATGTTGTTAATTATGTTCCTAGTGATTCAGTTAATTTACAGTATCCTGAAAAGAGAAATACAAAAGAATTCCTCTTAGAACCGAGCCATCATGAAAGCGTTAACACGAGCAGAGATCCACATCCATCATCTCCAAGATCTCTGGTTTGTAACAACACCCGCAACAATGGCTACAACAACTACAGATTTGAAGACGAACATCGAGTATAAAAACTCAGAAAATAAAGGACTATATTAGGTGAAAACATCTACACTTATTGAATTGTGAAGTGAAAATGTTTTCAAAGGGGGGAAATGATAATATTAGGGTTAAAATCTTAGTCGCTTAGAATCAAGATTTCAAAAGGGAAGCAGAAACTACGGGGGGGGGTAGATGGAAACTAGCAAGCTAGCGAAAATAATAGTTATGAGCTAGGTAACTGGCCTTGATTTGTACAAGTTAACTGACTATGACCATGCGTAAATGTAGCTATTAAGTGTAATTAGGACCAATCAAAGGATAACGTAAGGATATAGAGAACAATTGTAACTGTGATATTCTTTCGAAATTCAAAGTCTTATGTTTCAGTAGAATCAATAGGAAGAATGGAAAATATTAAAATTAATCATTGATGCCTTATGCAACTAAAAAGTATAAATTGTAAATCCGAATATATCTCGACAGAACCAAGATTTGAGTGTTGACCCCTTGGTTCTCGGGCCCAATAAAGCACTGCATATAGCCATGCTGCTGTGACTATATGTTTTTATTCCTACGCTAACACCAGAGCCCAGCTTCCCCATGCAATGTCCAAGCTGTTTCCTGCCTGGAAGGGTTCTGCTGCTCTCTTGTACCATCACCCCTTTGCCAAGGCCCCTCCCAGCATTCTGGGCACAGCCACAAGCTCCTGCTCCCCATTTCTCACTGGAGGCACCTTCCCCAAGCACCCTCTGCTTTTCTTGTGCCCCAACACAAGGCAGGGCAGCCCAGAGCCCCTAAGGATGGAGGTGGATCCCAAAGAACCCCAAGGTGCAGTGGAGCGCACATGAAGCACAAATCTCCCAAATTAAGTGGGGCAGACTGCAAGGGAAAGCTTCCCAGGGGTGCAGGGTGGAGCCAAGAGCTCCCAGGACCAGTGGGATTTGAGCCATCCCACAGCTTGTCCCTGGAGCAAGAGCAATCCTTAGTTCTGCCCCGGGGACTTATCTGGCAGCTCCCCAGGAGTGGGTGACACCCTGCGCTGTGCATTCCCAGCTCCCCAGGAGTGGGTGACACCCTGGGCTGTGCATTCCCAGCTCCCCAGGAATGGGTGACATCCTGGGCTGTGCATTCCCAGCTCCCTGGGAAGCTGCAGATGAGGTTTATGAGGAAACCACTTACGTTGGGTCATGGGGTGCAGAAGGGATGCCCCGGCTTCCCAAATGCCTGAGAGGAGCCTGGGAGCAGCTGGATCCAAGCCCAGCCCCAGACAGGATCAGGTGTTGTGTCTGCATCCAAACTCTGGGTTGGTGGAATGTCCTGGGTTCAACCGGAGACCTGCGAGAAGCACAAAACATTCCAGGTTTAGGGCCAGGCTGAGCACAGGTGCCACTTCCCTCCTGCACACTCACTGCCACCTGCAGCTGCACCAGCCCAGCTGCACACGCGCAACCTGCACAGCTCTGCCAGCACACGGGGGCTCAGCCACAGCCCCGAGCCAACATTGCCACACGCACCTGGCCACCAACTCCCAAAGCAGGGAATTCGGGCCACAATTCTGAGAGCCCCTCGTGGCCACAAACCCCACGGCTCAGCCCAGAGCTGCGCCTGCCCCAGCTGCCAATGGGGCACATCCCAACCTGGGCCCCCCTCTCCTCCAGCCGCCTCCCAGTCTGCCATGGGGACTCAATCCCAGCATTGGGAAAAGCTGCACTGCCGCAGGGATCGGGGGCTTCCCGGGCCTCAGAGTAATTCTAGAGCTAAAGCGGTGAGAGACATCAGCTCCGCTCAGATAATACATGCCAGCGCTCATTCCGGGCCCGGGAAATGCCTCCTCCTCTTCCTCCTCCTCCTCCTGCTCCTGCTCCGGCCCGGCGCTCCCAGCCCGAGCCGGTGTTCCCAGCGCGGGGGGCTCCGTGCCCGAAGGGCTCCGTGCCCGAAGGGCTCCGTGCCCGGGGGGCTCCGTGCCCGCCGCTCCCCGCCCAGGGCTCCTGCCAGTAACGAGACGCCCCGCGACCCCTCCCGGGATCCTCCCCTGTAACCGGGATCCCCCACCTTTCCCCGGGATCCCCACCTTTCCCCGGGATCCCTACCATTCCCCGGGATCCCCCACCTTTCCCCGGGATCCCCACCTATCCCCGGGATCCCCACCTGTCCCCGGGATCCCCACCTGTCCCCGGGCCCGTCCCGTACCACGCCGCCGCTCCCGCTCCCAGGCACATCCGGCCGTGCCGGGCCGGGCGGAGCTGCCGCCGGGCTCCGCCCGCAGCCGCCTCCAGCTCCCTCAGCCCCAGCGCGGCCCATCGCACCTCCCTTGCCCTCCAGCCATGCAGGGGGTCACCTTCGACCGCCCCGGCACGGGCACCGCTGCCTCCATGCCCAAGCACTCCGTGAAATGTTTCATTTGCAGCTTTTTCTCCTCCCTGCAGCTCTCCGGGCCCGTGCAAAGGATCCCCTTGGAGCAGCACACCAAATGGATCAACAGAGACATGACATCCTGCTTCTGCTTGTTGCCTCAGAACAAGGCTTCAGAACTACGCAGCTTATTGCTTTTGCCACACGCGACAACAAGGGGCCCCCACAGCTATGTGGGCAACACAAGCAAATCCTTGGAGCCTATCAGAAGCCAAAAGACTGTAGAAATGAAGAATTACCAAAAAAAGCTGCACAGCAGCGCCACAAGCCAAGCACAGCAGGTCTCCCAAACAGAAAAACAAACAAACAAAGCCTTGCCACCTCTAGAACGACCCCGTGCGCCCCTGGCCTGGGAACTGCAGGAGCCAAGAAACAGAGCTGCACTGAGCCAAGCAGACACATGCTCACATGGAGGCACCACCTCTTTGCTGTCTCAACACGACACAGCAAAACCCATTTTCCAGCTGGCACTGACTGGGGAAATCGCTCGCTCCTGCCAGGACTCCAGCACACAGCATCCTCAGCAACCAGCAGCAAGTGCTGCCTGCTCAGACACCCGCACCTCTGCCCTCTACTAAAGACGACACCCTCCAGAACTGCCACTTATCTTGGAATCATCAGCCTCTGCTGTGACCACAGCTGGAGTCAAGGCTTCATTTGGCTCCATTTGCTCCTCTTTGGCCTCTTCTCCAGAAGCAGAGAGAGCCAGGGGAACCACGGCCGTTGCTTCTGTGCTCTGGAAAGAGAGAGAGAGCATGAGGGACAGGCCATCACCTATCATTTCTAAGCTTCTTTCCTTTCACATCTACAACCAGCTCTACTTAGGAGAAAGCATCAGCTTTGACAGCAATGGCGTTCTAAGTCCCTCCAAACAAATTCCAATTTGCCAATTGTAAAGAACTGCAGAGGGATCTCAATTCAGGATTCCTCCCTGCCTACTATCAGCAAGCAACCTTCTCTCACAAAACTGAGCTTTTCGGTCTTCACAGCCCTGAAATGGAAAAGCAGCGACCAGCCAGTGACACTTTTGCCATTGCTGCTGCAGACGTGGAAAACTAAAGCTCTATCAGAAGCTCATCCAGTGCTGGAAAAAGGCAGGAAAGCTTGTGCACAAGCAGCTTTGCTTTCGGGGAAAAGAGAACACAAACTTGTTCTTGGGTGCCTTGCAAAAGAAGAGATTGGGGGGGGGGGGGGGTTTGGGGTTTGGTACCTGCCATTAACATGAAACTGTGGAGAGAAGGATGATCTCCCAAAAGAATTGTGGTTACAAGAAAAACTTATCTCTCTTTTTGCACATCATTTCATGATACAGGAACAGCTAAGCCAGGTACTGAAATAAGGTTTAAGGAATTACTCAGAAATTATAAAGGACTGTGAAAATATAGAAATACTGCTTTTAAAATATAGAGAGAGTTTTCTGTCTTGTGTAGTCATTCTTTCAAATCAAAGCACCCTTCAGCACCCTCAAAGCATTAAGAGCTGTTCTTCTCCATCCCTGCATTTCAACTCGTGAATATACACAAACACCTCAGGGTTGTTCAGAAAGAACTGGGGACCTTTCAGGCATAGCTGATTTTAGTTTATTAGATAATCATCTTTCTTCCATAATTCATCCAGAATTTCCTGTGGAATTCCAATCCAGAATTGCAGTCAAAGACAGCAGTAATACAGCACTTGGTTAGTATGCTCCAGTAGTTCCAACCAGCAAGTTGCAGAAAGGTGAACTCAGCTGCATTTTCTCTGTCTTCTCTCCCAGGTAAAAGGGATAGAACAAGAAGAAATAGACTCAGGCTGTGCTGGAGAGAACAGGGGATTTTTCCATGAAAGATGTTCAGGTTTCTTCTCTGCCCACAGCCCTGTAACCTCCGTGCACTGTGCCACAGGGAACATCCCAAGGAGACTGGGAATGCACTGGGTTTACGGAAAAGGCAGACAATGGGCATGTCCTGTGTCTCCCCATACACTTGCCGATGGTGGCCAAGGCACTCAGAGCTGCAGGGACACGCTGAGTGCCAGGTGGGATTTGGTGTCACCCAGGTGCCCTCAGCACCAGGCTGGCAGGGTTCCAGGCCCAGGGCAGCTGCCCCGGCCCCTCTCCCGGTAGCGCTCCCAGCTCCATGGTGGCCACAGGCCTTGCCCAGAGCCAGGCACCGCTGGCAGCTTTCCCCCTTTGGCCAGGCTCAATTCCCTCCCTATGCGTGGCACCGGCGGCCCCGGGCTGCTGCCCGAGCCCTCCGCACCGCCAGCCTCTTCCCGGGCACCTCGGAACCCCGCTGTAGCCAAAGAGTGGCAGCAGCGCCTGCCCGGGTGTGGGGGGATGCGGCACGAAGCTCTGGGCAAAGCTGCTCGGCCCTGCTGAGGCCGGGGGCCGCAGCTGCCCTCAGGCTGCCAGGAAGAACAACAGCAGCCTCTTGGAACAGCTGCAAACTCCTGCAGGTGCCTCCTGAGCCTCCTTTGCTCCAGCCTGAACACGCCCAGCTCCCTCAGCTGCTCCTCAGCACACCTGTGCTCCAGAGCCTGCAGCAGCTCCAGTGCCCAGCTCTGGACATGGTCCAGCCTCGTAGTGTGCTTCCAAACGTGATCCCAGGATTCCAGATGCAACCTCAGCACTGCCAAATACAGGGACATCAGTCCCGGTCAAAGAATCATAAAATATTCTGAGCTGGAAGTGGTCTACAAGGATTGATACTAAAGAAGGACCAACATGTCTCACAGTGATGTTCAAATGTTGGGAGCAGCAGAAGGAAAAAAGACATTTTTCATATCAAAGCATCAAATAACCTGAATTAATAATATTAAATGAAGAAACAGTTTAGGATGAAATAAACCTGATTTATTTACATATTGCTTTCCGTCATTTAAAAACTTGGCTTTCTGTGGTTGGCTTATTGCATTTTTCACTTTCCTTTTTCAGACCAGAAATGAAAAAGTTCATTTAAAAAGAACACTGAGATGTACCTGTCACTGGGCATAACCAAGCCCATCAATGATAGCAGTAATGCCTCTGAGATACAATATTTAAGAGGGGAAAAAAGGTGTGGCCCAGATTGCAGCCAGAGAAGAGACTACGGTGCCGAGACTCAGGGAAATTTTCCAGGGCATGGGTATGAGGAGGGCAAGAAGCAGGAGCAGGGCATCAGCAGCAATTCCCCACAGCAGCACGGCCAGCCAAGGGAGCCCCACACAAGAGCCGGGTGGCCAGAGCTCCTCAGGACACTCCTCTGCCCCAACAGAGAACAGCCAGAAGCCTCCTGTGCACACCAAGGTGGACTTTTATAGAAGTACTGCAACGCCAGGAGGAAATGTCCCTTCATTCTCCCTGGAACTCCAGCATTAAGCCTGGGAAAATGAGACACACGGGCTTTTAAAAACAAAAAAGTACCTCTAAAGAGGATGAAGTGGAAAATTTTGTAATAAAACCAAATAAATGTGGAGTGAAATGAAAGCTGTGCTTTTATTGCCAATGCATGCAGCAGTCCATTCGGAGCCATGGGGTTGGGTGGAAGCAGGCTGGGCAATAGTTCGGTGTCTCTGAGCAAGGCCTTGGTCACTGTCCGTCCCTGAGGGCTCCCTCAGCGGCTCCTTGTCAGCTGCCGGGCAGGGCCCGGGGGCTCGCTGGCCCAGGGCCGTGCTGGCCGCCTCCTCGGGGCCAGCCCGTGTGCTGCTGTGGGGCAGGGCTGCGTTCCCGCAGGGCAGCAGGGGCTGCGGGCACAGGGCTCCGGCGGGGTTCCGTGCCCTCGGAGCCCCGCGGCACCCGCAGCCCGGCCCGGCCGTGCACGGGACGCTCCGTTGGCCCCCGGGCGCTGCCAACGGCAGCCCCGTCCTTGGGCAGCGCCCGCGGCCGCAGCAGCGCAGCAGCTCCGCTTGGGAGCAGCGCTCGGCTATTGGAAACAAAGCCTGTTGGCAGCGCCTTTCCTGCCACTGCCGAGGGAGGGAGGCATTCCTGGCCCGCAAGGCCGCCTTGTGCCAGGTAATTCTGCGCCGGGCTGCCGGGGCCAAACAGCCCTGCCACGGCTGTCCCTGCTGCCTGCCAGCGCTGGCCACCGACAGCAACAGCTCCAAAGCTCCGGCTCCTGCTCCTGCCTCTGCCAGCTGCCAGCACTTTGCTGGGAAAGAGTCACTGACCAGGGCAATTGCCTGGAAGGCTGCACCGATGCAAAGAGTTAGGGTTATCATTAGGCAGCCTGCAGTGGGACCAGTTCATGTCAGCTGCAGAGGGCAAGGTTGCAGGAGGGCTTGCTGCTGATTCAGCTTGCATCCCAAGTGTCTGAGAGGAGCAGGAGAGCCAGGCAATCCCTGGCAAAGGAGGGTGAATTGGGAAGAAGCACCAAGGCCCTTCTTGATTGTGCCCCATGTGCTGCTAAAAGGAGCCAGCACTGAGAGGGAAGGAAAGTCGGGCAGAGGCAGCAGATGTGTGCCAGGGGGAAGGAGCTCTGGGCTTTTCCTGGGCAGTGGCTGCAGCAGGGGCTCCAGGTGGGGCTGGGATTGCCCCGTTGGGAGTGGGAGCAGCTGCCCAGGGCCGCCCTTACAGTTGAACTGTCACAGCCAGGGACTCCAGAGGGAGGTGGCAAAGCCCGTGTGCAAACACCCACCTGCCAAAGTTAAGCCAAAGCCATGGAGTTGTTCTTTTTCCAGTTATAGGTATCAAGGCCATTATAATGACAATGTCCCTGTATATATATATTCGTATATCATATATATATATAAGTACAATGGCCACCAGAATATTTGAATCTTCCAAGGCCGGCTGGGCAGGCCTTTGAGAAACCTGGTCTAGTGAAAAGTGTCCCTGCCCATGGCAGGGGGCAGAATGTGGTGAAACTAAGGCCTCTTTCCAGCCCAAAAATTCCATGGTTCGATGGTTTCATGGTGCTGTGATTCTACAAATCCAGTGTTTTCTCTGTCTGCATGACGAGTTGTCCCTTCAAATAACTGAATGTATGCAAAACACCAAGCTTTGCCCAGAAAAATATAATGGGAAGCTTAGAGATAGCCACATGGAAAGGAAAGCTCTTGAGATGACTACATAAGCTTTAGGTTTCAAATCAGCTTCCAAGCCCTGCAAGGGCATTTGCAAAACTTTTTGACTGTTTAGTGAAATCTAGGTTTTCCTGCTGGCCACTTTGTGCTTTGTGGTCATGTTAAGGAGAAGCTGGTGACAGAGCAGGCTTACCTGCCACACTCTTTATTCACATGTGTGCCTGCACCTCTCTCTGCCCAAATTAGGCCAATTCCAGGTCCATTCAACAGAAGTTGAAGGAAGTTGGAATGACTTTTCCCTGTATGCACTTCCTACTTCTGCCACCTTTGTTTATCTTTAAATTCAAGTGGACACCATGTTTTTCAAGGCAGATTGTTTCCCAGCCAGTGCTATGTTTTCATGATTGTGAGGAGGGAACAAAGATGCAGAGTTTGATTGCTTCCAGATGTATCCTCTGAGCTTAATGTGAGTGCCTGTTGTTTGGCCTCCCAGCTGCAGGGGAGGTGGGGTCTGACAGGATTGCCAACCCTAGTGGCCCCTTCTCTCTGTGCCTTGGGAATGTTCCCTGCTGATCCCTTCCCTGGTGTTAAAGCCATGGCCTAGAGCTCAGCTGCTTCAGCTCTTGCCCCAAGTGTCTGTGCTCCTGTTTCATACCAGTTGTCCTGAGTGCCGTGGTTCACAAGACTTCACACAATGCTCCTGTAGCCTCCTCCCAAGTGAGAAATCATTCTGCTCCTTCTGGAGTGTGAGATGCTGCACATGAATGTCACAAACTGAAATGTAAATGTTTTCAGTCCAGTTTCCTCCTGTTTGAAATTGTTTATTTCTGCTGAGGGAATCTTGTACCTTTTTATCTAGAGCTGTCTTTTTAGGGCATTTTTTCCCTCCTTTTCTTTCCTTCCTCTTTCTACAAATGCTGCCATTCAGGTGAGGCCCATTTGGGTGTCTAAAGGCAGGGTTCTTAGGGCACATTTATTCTGAAAATTGAACCAAATATCCTGGAGCCTGTAGCAGTGGCCAGGTTTGTCTTGCTCTTGGCCAGATTGGAGTTAAGGGCTGACCTGAAATGCAGCAGCACTGCTGGGGGAAGGGTTCTCTTGTTCTCCCATTCTCAGTTGTGGGATCCTCATGTTGGGATGGTTTCTGTTTAGGAGCTCTGCAATGACTCCCATCAGGCACTGCAGGCTCTGAGTTGGCAAGTCCCTGGAGATCTTGACCCCTGCATGGGCATGACCTCATGCAGATGGTGAAGATCTGTTTGTTCTGTTCCAGAGAAGCAACTCAGTCTGAGACTTCGCAATGGAAGCTACAGACAACCAGAAAGTGACAATAGGTAAGAATAACTGTCAGATCCTGTGGATTTCAGCATGCTTTCTCCTGGACACGTGCCCTTGTGCTACAGCCCAGTTCTGCAGGGTGGTATAAACAGGGGTTCAAGAGTTAACTCTCCCTTCTCTGTGTCTTTCTGAAAGCGGAACAACAACAGAGACTTGCTCCGCCTTCTGGAGCAAGAGAGGCGCAGGAGGCAGGCAGCTCCGGAAGAGAAAGATCCATTCTTGAGAAGACTCCCTCTTGCCAAACCCTACAAGGTAATGGCAGTGGGGTGCAGGTTGGAAGGAGAGGAGGAAGGAGGCTGGGGCTGGGAGAGGAGAGCTGTGTCTTCCGCATGGGCTGTGGCAGACGTGATCCCGATCCCTGCAAACACAGCACCTTCCCGTCTGCTCCACTGAGCCTGCCCAGCTTCCCTTGTGGGGCTGCATGGAGATTCCATGAAGATCCTGAGCAGTGTCTCTTGCTGGGCTGGATCTCTGGTTTGGGGAGTTTCTGCCATTCCCCCTCTCTGTTCCTCTGCTGCAGACTGATAAAGAAGATGAGCTGTCCAGGCGCATTAAGAACTTGCTGGGCCACGCAGACTCCAGGGTGCTCCTGAGCCCTGAGTCCCCTCTGACTCCCATATGGATTCCAAAAAAGCCCAAATCCAGGCCACAGAGCAGCAGTCATGGGCCGGCCTCCAGAAAGACAAACCCATATGAGGAGAGATGGAGGGAGTCCTCACCAGATTACAAGGCCTCACAGCTCACCC